>OMLB01027967.1:0-22261 GCA_900302555.1 Myripristis jacobus | reverse complement strand
TGTGCGTGAAAATCCCAGTAACTGAGCAGATTGTGAAATACTCAGACCAGCCCGTCTGGCACCAACAGCCATGCCACGCTCAAAGTTGCTTAGATCACCTTTCTTTCCCATTCTGACATTCAGTTTGGAGTTCAGGAGATTGTCTTGACCAGGACCACACCCCTAAATGCATTGAAGCAGCTGCCATGTGATTGGTTGATTAGATAATTGCATTACCGAGAAATTTAACAGATGTTCCTAATAATCCTTTAGGTGAGTGTACATTCACACTGTGAGCAACGTGACAAACGAATTAAGAGCAAATCCTTCATTTCCTAAAGGAATCAATCATTCATTTTCAAAGAGCTGAGCAACCAGGGAACCTCAAGAGTGTGCTGACACTAGACAATTTTTTCGAACACAGGAGAAAAACTTTTTGTGATGTGATTTTGTTTGATGTTGTTTCATAAAGCCATTCAAAGCTTCCTAATTCTCTAAAGGGACTACATGAAAGACTGCAGGGATAGTAGGGGTGGGCAAAAATTGATTCATTTACGTATCGCAGCCCTTTTTTTGTTTGTTTGCTTGTTTGTTTTTTTACAATTCATTATTCATGTATTTATTTTTTACTGAATCAATTTAAAACAAAGATACTGGTATCAAACTTTATGACCTAAGGAATGCATTGGCACCAAGCATGTCAGGGTAGGTTGTTGGCAAGGGGAGTAAATGTTAGGCTAAATTCTGGATAGGGAAAAACTGGCATTTTCAAAGGGGGTCCCTTGACCTCTGACCTCCAGATACGCTATGTGGACAAAAGTATTGGGCCAGTCGGCACAATGCAGTCAGGCAGGGAATGTTCTCCTGGCGTTTACCAAACCCAGACTCGTCCATCAGACCGCCAGATAGAGAAGCATGATTGGAACACGTTTTCACCGCTCCAGAGTCCAGTGGCGACGTGCTTTACATTGCTTCATCCGATGCTTGACGTTTTGCTTGGTGATGTAAGGCTTGCATGCGGCTGCTCGGCCATGGAAACCCAAGCCATGAAGCTCCCAGTGCACAGTTCTTGTGCTGATGTTAATGCCAGAGGAGGTTTGGAGCTCTGCAGTTACTGAGTCAGCAGAGCGTAGGCGACTTTTCTGCACTATGCGCCTCCACACTTGGCGACTCTGCTCTGTAACTTTGTGTGCTCTTCATGACTGAGTTGCTGTGGTTCCTAAATGCTTCCACTTTGCAATAAGAAATAAGAAATTTCACCATCTGACTTGTTGCAACAGTGGCAGATTATAGCACCATGCTGGAATTCAGTGAGCTCTTTAGAATGAGTCATTCTTTCACAAATGTTTGTAAAGGCAGACTGTATTGCTAGCTGCTGGATTTTATACACCTGTGGCAATGAGACTGGATGAAACACCTGAAACACCTACTTTTGTCCATGTAGTGTACATGAATAAAAATGGGTTCTATGAGCACCCACAGGTCTCCCCTTTGTCAGAATGAATGAATAAAATGGCAATACTTAAGAATCACAATACATATCACATTGGCACCCAAGTAGTGTGATCGTATTTAATCAGGAGATAAGCATAGTGTCCCAACCCTCATAAATAGCTCCAAAACTATGCTTGGAGGACAGTACATCCACTGTTGGGATCAATGGTAAATGCTTAAGCCATTTTTCTGTTGGTTTCAATGAATGCCTCCTAATTAGCACCTGCTTGTCAGGTGTGCTAAAGGAATAGTTGACCCATTTTGAAAAAATATGATATTATTTCAATCCCCCCCCAGCTGTTCTGTAGGACAGTAGTGGTGCTATCTTCCTCTCATTGTTGCTGAGTGCTGGATACTGCAACTCCCCCCAGCTAACATTCTTAAAACATTAAAAATACAGTAAAAATGAAGTCAGATTTTTCAAAATAGGTGAATGATCCCTCTAACTCATCAAAATAATGAAAGGAGATTTAAAAGCTGCCCGTCTCAATCTGCTTTCACATGTATGGCAGGAGGGCTGTACATGTCTGTGTGAATGAAATCCTATCATACCACAAAATGTTCATGCTTGACTGAACCAGGGGTCACACGAGAGGGGACATTACCTGAGCATGCATGTTATAGTACCTTACAGCTCTCATGCTCTGAGTAGCTCTATTTTTACAAAAGGGATGGGACATATATCGCCCCAGCTCTGTTTTTGCAGGTTTTGGGCTTTTTCTCCAGGGCCATAAATCAAATGCCAGGCTTTCAGGAGGGTAAATCCAGTGAAGAATAACATGTTGCTGTACCCATCTAGGAGTCTGAGGAAAACAAATAAATTATATTCCACATGGCTAGACATTAGTACTGAGATTCCATTACCTCCTGTAATCTAATCAGCCCTGACACATGCAGACAGTGTTTTAAAGCTGGTGATGTTGCTGACAAAGACATCAGCAGGGAAGTGATCTGTGGCTGCCTACTTGCTCTTTTGTTGCTTTCAAGTGCCATGGGAAAAACTGGGATTTCATGCTACCGTGCATAAAGAAGACACCAAAATGGTTTCGATCACTGTGTATGTGGGAGTTTTCTTTAACAGTGGGCTTACGGTGATAGAAAAGAGGGCATGGAAGCTGAGTTAACAATTTATGGATGAGATGCATTTTTAATACTGTATGTAATTGTGTTGTATTAGTTTTTGCTGCATTTCACGTTTTTCTGCTTTTTGTAAAATAACTAAACCATTGATGAGATGATGCACATTTTAACCTCCTCATTCTGCTACAACACAACAAAGATCTCTGGACCACATCTTTTCTAAACTAGAAACAACAGAGATGATGGATTTCTAAAAGACTGATGCCAAATTTTTGTTCAACCTCTTAAATTAAGGATGAAAGTTTGACTGATTCCTCCCTTTCAAACTTTATTTTATTTTAAACTGTTTTTTCTTACACTTTTTTGGTTAAGAAATCACACCTCTTCATTTTGCAAGGCTGGATCAACTACACAGATGCTGTTGGTTGCCATGTATCCCGCCTGCAGCTGATGACCTCAACTTTGCAAAATTAAGCTGTGTGGTTCCTTCACCCCCCTCAAAAAAAAAAGAAAAGAAAAGAAAAAGAAAAAAACTATTCTTACGCGTTTTTTTCTTGTGAATTCGTAACTTTTAATGTCAGAATTTTCAATTATTATTGGCGGCAGGGTTGGTGGAGCGAATCATTTTTGCTACGTTTTGGGAGGGAAACTCGCTATTTACGAGAAGCCCTTGAACGCCTCACAGTGCACTTTCTGTGCAGCTGCAGAGGGACGCTCACATGGGACCTGCCCGCTGCGAGAACAGCAGCCCTCATGTGGACCGCGGCTCCCCCCTCAGTCCTCGGCGGACTCTCGGCGTTGAAGGGGCGCTCTCACTGAGGATGGAGGCACTTTGCCGGGAGCTGGCTTCATGTGCACACGCTGGATTCGGATAATAAGTCAGTAAGCTGTGGAAGTTTATAGCCTCTTTCTACTTTACCCTCACACAGGAGGAAATGATCTGTCACTTGACCTTCAGTGTTCTGTAGCACTGGAATACAGGTGTGCATGACTTTTTTCCTGTTTCCGCGTGAATTAATGGACAGTGATTGGCCTGTGAGCGGCGACACCGACCTGCTGCTGTCCGTGTGGCTTTCCCTGCAAAGCCGTGAAGCTGTCAGTGGCTTAAAAAGAACTGAACACAATGCGAACCCAATTTCCAAGTGTTGCTGTTCCCCCTGAAAACTTGCAGCACGCCGCCGCCTGCACGCTGTGCCCAGCCGACCACCAGCAGCCGCTCCCCCGCCTCTGAATCAGGCTGAAAGATGGTTTTGTCGTGGCTGCCGGCGGGTTTATTCCTCGGATTCATCGTTTGTCAGACGTGCAGCGTTCACGTGTCGTGGGAAAACTGGAACGCCGACCCGCGCAACCGAGGAAATGAGTTTGATAAAGCGAGCACACAGCCGCACATCGTTTTTATCTTGGTAGACGACCAGGGCTTCCGGGATGTTGGGTACCACGGGTCCGAGATTAAAACCCCGACCCTGGACAGACTGGCAGCAGAGGGAGTCAAGCTGGAGAATTACTATGTGCAGCCTCTGTGCAGTCCATCTAGGAGCCAACTGATGACTGGCAGGTAGTGTCCAGTAGACCTCCAGGGCCCCTCCATGGGGCCCGTACGAATTTCTGTGTTCACTTTACTGTTTTTATAGGTTAGCACAAATGTGTGAGGATGACTGTTTAGGTCAGTGTTTCTCAAAGTGGGTACCCCCAGGCGTCCTTGTAGGGCTTCCAGGGCATCCTAAACAAAATGAGGACTCATTTAATTTCATTATAATTTAACATTCACAAGATATTACGGTACAAACAATGTGATTATTTCAACATATTTGAATCTTCATCCGTGTATTCAACGATGGCATATGAATAACTTAATATATAACTGAACAGGAAACCTTTTTTTTTTTTTTTTTTTTTTTCCAAATCAGGGTCTCTAAGGAAAACTCACTTCAAATGGGGCTCCACAGGTTAATGAAAGTCAAGCTGGCGGTCTAGAACATGAAAAAGTCTGAACAGCCCTGGATTAGGTCAAATGTTTCTCCTACAGTAGAGCCAGTTGCATGATTCTGGAGTAAATGGTATCACCAGAAACTCAGTTGAGGTTCCTTGCTTGAAGCATCATCATCACCTGTGTGTCCATACAGTCTGATCTGGGGTTACTTGACATGAAAAAGTCTGGGAAGTTTAATTAGTGGTGCAAAGAGTACTACAAATTGCTACTTTGCTGCTGTACAAGTACTGCTACAAAATCTACTAAGTACAAGTAAATAGTAGCTCATTTAAATGTGCTCAGCGTAAAAGTTAAAACAGATTTTAAATAAAATGTAGTGAAGTACAAAACTCGAGCAAAATTGTACTTTAAGAAAAGTAAAATTACTGACTTTAACAATAATCAAATAAGTACAAATATACAAAAACCTACTCAATTACAGTAACGTGAGTAAATGTAAACAGTTACTGCCACCTTTGAGTTTAGTTTAAAGTAGTTATTTGAAATGTGCAGGTTAGAAACCGTTAATATGTATGCAGTTGTGCTCATTACCTCCATGTACTGCATCCCAAGCCTGATTGTCCTCTTGTGTGATTCAGACCAGACTCTACAGACCAGAATCTACAAAATGTATATATGTTTCTGCTAATCTTTTCCCAAAGCAAGCCTTTGTTTTTTAGAACTCTGATATAATGTTTCCTACATTTTATCCAGCCATTGGTTTCCATTAATTCCACTATGATATGAAAATGAACTTTCAGAGACTCTCAAACTCTCTTCACACCAGTATTCCATCACTGTAATAAAGTCGTCCACATGAATTTTCCTAGTAGCAGCAGCACTGGTGTGTTTTGATGACTTGAAATTGGGCGGAGTGAAATGGTCTCTTCAGAAAATAGTCCCCAGGGAAACGTGTGCATTACACTACAAATAAGCAGATATATGGTTTATGATTGGCAATGATAGAGTTAGCTGCAGAAGCATAACATTATAAGGTTGGTGTTTCAACCAATAAGCCATATTTAAAAACTGAGGGATTTTTAAATTTTGTGAAATCTTTAGTACGCCCACCTGATTTGCAATTTTTTTTCCAGATCTTGACCAGCGTGCAAGGGAATAGAGCACTCAAACATATGAAGATGTTGCTAAAATCTTTTAGGCTGTTCTGTCACTGTCTGAAATTGACAAATGGGTCTCGGTGTTGCTCTTGTTTCACAGGGACACCAGCACAGCGTTTTTCCACCTCAGTTGTCAAGTGTTTGCAAATGGGGCGGCAGTCAGCTTTTCCCAGCAGCCAGTGAGTGTTTTGGTGAGCAGCGGGAAACTCTAGAGATGTACCAGGGCTTGGCTTATTACTGTGTACTACGGGGAAGGGTTTGATTGTGGTCTCACTTTGTAGTTTGCTTACTGTATGTTTCACATCAGCAGTTTTCCTCTTTGCATCTTGGAGCTCCATGGGGCTTCCTCTCCAGCCTGCGCCATCTGGTCCACTCCTTAGGAGACGGGGGGAAGTCTTGCTGGGCACCTCTTCTTGGCAGAAAGCCGAGAAAATAATGAGCAAAGTGCACCCTGCTCTTTCCTCTGTTCACTCGAAAACACCTAAACCTAAATCTCTGACTGGAGGAAAGAGCGGCTAACATCCATATGGAAATGTAGGTGTAGATTCAATTATGTTT
The DNA here is from genome assembly GCA_900302555.1 of Myripristis jacobus. Taxonomy (NCBI): domain Eukaryota; kingdom Metazoa; phylum Chordata; class Actinopteri; order Holocentriformes; family Holocentridae; genus Myripristis; species Myripristis jacobus. The sequence continues at coordinate 16,063 of OMLB01027967.1, read as the reverse complement.
CCAGGCTTATATTCCTGAAGGAGGATCTGTGATTTGAAACAGACGGTTCCCTCCCCCCAAGAAGAAGATGCTTAGGGGTTATGAGTGTGTGAGCTATAATTTTTACACGAAGGCGAATGTGCCGTCTGAGTTGCTGCCTTGCTCAGAGACAGCAGAGGCAGTGACCCAGGCATCAGTTAACCTTAAAACATCCAAAACTAGATAGAGCAGGGGCTGTCAAAGAGGGGCCCAGGAACCGCCCAGGGGTACTTGAGGGACTTCCAGGGAGTCCTCAGCCAAATGAGGAGTTTAAATGCTTGTGAAAGGCGTCTGAACGCAGCCTGCATCTGACCCCAGCTGCATGCTAACTGAAAGTGATCTGTCCTTTTTCTCTTTTCATTCCCTTAATAAATATCACTTCAGTGGGCATGCGCTCTAAGCATTTGTTTTTCTCAACTGTCCCCCAGGTGGACAGGTTGTTTTGTCTCTTAATGAACCCAAGTGCCAGTCTGACAGGTCAAAGTAAATAAGCTGATAGCTAAAGGGCACGTTAACATCATGTGGTAGTGAAGCGAAGGCCATAGGGATTTCAGCCGTCTCTCCTCTTTTCTCTATGCTTGTCCAAGTGCTGTTGAAGCTTGTCACTGAATCTCACTGAATAAACTGATGTGACACTGCAGGTGTTGAAGCCATCTGGGTTGTGGGGAGTTCTCACTTTTAAAGGAACATACCAGTGATTTTCTGTGTCACTGACTGTGGGGGAATGCTGTCGTTATTCTAACAGCAAAAATGGTTTAGGGGCAAAGGCATTTCTGAAGAAATTCCTTCTTCTTCAAGATCCTTGACAGCTCTGTCCTGCTTGAACTCTCCCACCCCAGCTGGAACACAACACCTGCACAGAGGAGAGGAAACCATGGTCCTCTGTCACTGATGCTGACATGTAAGAAGGACTTTGCTAACCAAACACCAAAGGGGCCCCTTTAAACCAGTGGTGCTCAACTGGTGTAGAGTAGAGTGTGGATCGGGCCACATATTTTCGTCCAAACCCAACCTGAGAGGGGAGCATAGTAACCGAGCCCGACCAAAGCCCGATAGACATTCTTTTATCAACTAAGTGAGCACACACCATCAAACACTGGGGGGATTGAGTTTTTTAATGGACAATTTCATAGGCTAAAGCAGCAAAAAAAAAAAAAAAAAATTTCCATTTTCTTTCTTCTGTGGTGAACAAAGGTCTTTTTAAAATGCTGATGATTTTTTTTTGTTATTTTTTTTATTTGTTTATTTATGTTTTTATGACCAGCATGCCAGCAGTCCATTCAGGATCAACCTGCGGTCCACTTTTGGACCAGAACCCACCAATTGAGAATCACTGTTTATTAGGCTATTTTTTTTAGGCTGTTTCTGACCTTGACCTTGTTTTTCCATCTTTACCACAATTGACCAAAATTTCATCAGCATTTTCCCTCTAGCTTTGTTTTGCTGCCCTGAGTGCACAGCTCTCCACTAGAGTCCTGATGGGCCAGTTTGGACACCAAAAGCAGACAAAGCATGTGTTTTTCAACAGATTGAAGCTCACTGTGGTACGACAAGTTTTTTAAGTTATATATAACCGCATATCATTCACTATTACTTTTAAGATTAAACAGGGTGATTCTGAAACAGTGAGAAAGTAGCAGCAAAAACTGGATTAGGAAGACATGACTTGAGATAATTCTCATTTGAAAAAGACTCTGGAGTTGATGTGAGAAAGTGGTAACTGGTGTCATTGCTCACTAAGATTCATATTTACATGGAAGCCTTTGCTCATGCCCTCTGATACAATAATCAGCATGCCATGCTAATGAGCTAACAGTCACTGTTAATTTGCTGAAGCTAGTGCATGTTACCACAGGATATCAAGTGCAGCTGAAGAGTCAATCAAATGGGGGCAGAAGTAATAAAAACTGTGGTTGCATTAACATGTGAAAGTAATTTTTACTCCCCAGCAAAACAAATCATTTGAGTCGGGAGAAAAAAATCGCATGCTTCAGGTTACCATCACTTGAAGAACCTGGTGATAGACCAAGAGCGATAAGAGGAAACAGCGTTAGGAGAGCATTGCAGAGTGCTTTAACCTAGTAAGAGAAGCTTGAAAAAAGATTGCCGTCTTATCCCCCTGGGTAACTCAAAATTTCAACCTGTCTTGTTTTCCTAGGCTTGCACTGATGAGATTGGAGGCTTAAAACTTCAGGTTTTGAATTATTATGCGCTTAAGCCCCAGAGCACACTCACTGATCCTCCTGAGCAGAGAGATGAAACACAGAGGGAGCAGAGGTTGCAGCGCTCATGTCAGCCTCCAAAACTGATAAATGTGGATATGTCGGAGAGGAGCGTATCTGACGTGGCGAGCCAACAGTGTGCTCTCATTCCACTTTAGACAAGGCGGCTTCTTGTGTAATTTAGTAAACACACTTCTGGAGTGACAAAGATGAACATCTCAGTGCTTGAGAGCCATGACAACTTACTTGTCCAGACAAATCTGGCATGTGACCTCTTCAACACAGAATAAGGCTGCTGACAATAAGTAGCTCTGTAAACTGTCTATCTGCAAACCTTTCCCTTCCTTTACTTGGATCTTGGTCAGCTGCACACCTGCTTGTCAGATTGCAATAAATACCAATAAATTGTAGATGCTGTAACTTTTCCATTGATGTCTCACACATGTGTGCACATGGTCCTGGTTTGGTTAAATCTTCTTACTCACTCCCGCCTACATACAGTACCTTTTCCTTTGGACTTGCTTCCCTGTGGGAAGCAAGACAGCGGTCACACTTGGAAACCAGTCAAGCAAAAGCAAAATGATGTAAGACTAAATTAAATGTCATTATCAGGCTCCTACATCACTGATGAACTACTGTGATCAACAAACACGTGATTAGGAATGTGCCCGTTTGTTCCAGGGCAATAACAAGCAATTCGCCCGTGAGGGTAGCAGCAAGAATTCAAGAGCACTTCTGCCATCCTTGAAAACTGTGATCTTATATTACGGACCACTGGGTTTGTAACTCTACTAAACCACAGGGAGAGCGGGGCTCGTTTATTTGCTCAAGGCTGCTCTTTTTGCCTGTGTTCCTCCAACCCCCCAGAACTCTGCCTCCTACTTATTCAGACGTTTGCCATCTGTCCACACTCATCTTAGACTCACCTTAGCCTCTCAGTCACCCGTCCCCTGTTATCTCAGGGATCTGTCACTCTTTCTTTGACTTCCCACGTTCACCCTCATGCTTTTTCATTCTACCACGCTGGCTCAAGTTGCGCAGTGATGAACTGAGCAAGTGGGAGGTGTCAAATAAATTCAGTGATGAACAAGAGAGGTTTAAAGGACAATGCCAGTGATTTTGCATGTTATGGGTAATGTCTATTACTCCAGTATCATTTATTTTTCTGTTCAGCCATTGGTTTCCATACATTCCACTATATGAAAATGAACTTTTAGACGCTTCAAAGTTTTCGGACACCTGTATTTCATCACTGTAACCATGTTTTCTTAAGAGCAGCATCACTGTTGTGTTTTGGTGACTTTAAATTGGGTGTGTGAAATGGTCTCTGCACTGGAAAATAGTCCCTGGGGAAACATTCGCTTTACACAGCCAATTATCAGTTCTGTGATTTATGAATGTTGATGACTTTGTTAGCCAAAGAAACAGAACATTATGTGGTGGATATTTCAACCAACAAAAATCATCCTCATCAAAAAATTGAGGGATTTTGTTTATATGTTGTGAAATCTTTAGTATACAGTAAACAGGCAAAACATGGACATATCAGTGTTCTCAAGCATGGAAAATGAAGCCTAAAGAAGAGAGAGTCTGCTTATTACCTGTAAGAGTGTATTCAGTAAAGAACATGAAAAGACAATACCGGAGCAGGAGCAAAAGTGAAGTGCTGTGCAGTGATTGTAAAGAAAGCAAGCAATGAGACTGAAAAAAGGGAAGAGCTAAGCGCAGTGTAGTGTTCCGAGGCTGAATTTGATTAGATGCAGAGAGCTGTGGAGAGGCTGCTTATTTGAACCATATGTGGGGAGGACGTGGAACACTATTACATGGGTTGCCTAGGCCTGGGCAGCAGGGCTGATGGGAACCTCCAGATCCTCAGTGGCTGGAGCACTGGCCAATGCACTTGTCTTGTGGGACTTCAGCGGATGCCGGCGCTTGGTGATTTGCATTTAATGGTGTGTGTGATTTGTTGGCCTCGTGGCTCAGTGGTTGTGTAAATAAACCAGAGAGATACCGTGATTACAGTGGTGCTTAAGATCATAACTCTGGTTCTCTACCAGTGGAATGTAGCAGGGCCTCAGGCGCGATAAGATGTGGAACCAAGCCACCATCTTTCACTGCTTATACGTGACATGAATCCTCACTTTTGCTGAATAATGATGTCCAGAGATGTCCAGTCCTGTGGCCCCTCAGGCTGAGCTTTAGGTCAGGGATTTTTAACATTTTTCAGTACTGGTAATGATACCAGTACCTGGAATTTGATACTGGTACCATAACAGTAGAAAAATATCCCTCAGTATCTCTCAGTACACACACACACATATACATATGTGTGTGTGTGTGTGTGTCTATAAGGAGAGAAAGAGGTGAAGTATAAATGTACAAATTAAAAATATGCAAAATGTACAAAAAGGATGGGTAGAAAATTAGGCAGTAACTTAACATCTGATCATTCCCACATTCCTGTTGATAAGGAATTCATCAAAATCTAGCACTGAAATCTCACTTAGCCTTGTGTACTTGGTAGTACTGATTTAATTCAGTATTATTAAAGTACTGAGTTCTAGGAACCCAACACTAGTGGCTCCTGCATCAGGGCCACCCCTACCCTGCTTGGTTTTAACACGAGCCTATAAACTAGCAACATCGGACATGGAGAGGGATGCAGAAGATGGGAATGTCCAGAAGGCATTTGTTACTGCAGTCATTATTTTAAGGCCTCATAAATACTAAAGACCTAGAACTGTCCTTCAAGTGCCCCAAAACCCATAAAGTTAAGGCCAATGCCTGGTTCCCTTGTGAACGTCCCCCACGTCACTGAAAAATTAAACAGGGAAATCTCTGCACTCCACCTCGTACCGTTCTCCATCAAGACCTTGGGTTGGCTTGACTGATTTGTTGAGGCATCACATACTGCACTTAGCATGACATTCTCATTACACGGCTGTAACCTTTCGGTATGTGAACACCAAGACTGAGGGAGGAGGGGTCGGGGCTCTTAAGGGGTTGGGTCTTTAACACACATATACGTCTTAACAAATTCACACATGCAGGCACAGGTCCACTCTTATTGTTTTTCGCTTTGTTATTTCGAGGCTCTCTTTTCCTCTCAATCTCATCGTTCTCTTGGCGTTAATGCAAACTGCTTGACAAATAAAATCAAACAAAGTGAATGCTAGATGTGGAAAAATTATCCTATGTGTAACTGGAATGAATACAATAGGAAAATGAAGGTAATTGAGCATATTGCTTCCCAGACTCTTTTGATAGACATTTATACACAAATAACGAGCTTGAAATTCAGCATGCATTTGACTTGTGGAAAACACTTTTGAGACATAATGGAGATCAGTGCTTGCTTTTCAGTTTGTAGAGAGCCAGATAAAAGTGTGAATTAACTGTGCATGATAAATTATCTTTGGATGGGGTAAACAGGCTCTGATTTTCAAAAAACCTTTTTTTTAATGCCAGGCTGGCTAGATTTATTGGTATTGTCTTACCCAGAGACACATGTTTCCTTTAGTTACTCTGTTTGCTCCCATCCTTCTTTTAGTTCATTACATTTATACTGCATCACCTAATAACAGAACAACAATGCCTCCTCTATTCTCTAGTGTGCATGTTTGCAGATGGGGGTTCAGAGCATCCCTTGCCTAGACCACCAAATGATGAGAACCCCTCCCATCACCATATGAAATCAAGACAGTCTCTTGGCTCCCATTGGGCTGGTGCGGTCTCATTTTGGATTCTGTACTCATTGACCTGACCTCAAAGACTTGCACTGAATAGAGGTATCAAATTCTGAAATTGTGCTGCATTATGTCTCTGAGTTCAACATTTAAAAGGCCCTGGGAACCATTACCCAAATCCCTGGGAATGCTAAGTTCTTACAAAAGGTTTTAAAGGCATCCAGCCCTGGTAACTTTCTGCATTCGTGCAGGTATTGGTTTGTTAGGACCAGTGTTATATGTGTTCAGTAGTTTACTACAAGGCCTACTTATTTAAACAGTGCTGTAGGAACTTCGCCAAAGAGAATAAATCATTACTCTCTCAGCCCCTCTTATCCAAGGGGGAGTGCATTAGTTCCTTTGCTGTCTTTACACACACAAACAAACCTATTTTGCTGTTGTCATGTTTAAACCTGAAAGCTCTAACCAGGTAACTGTTTTGGAAGTTGAACAGGAGGGTGATTCTGACTATCACAACAGTAGAAACAGAATTGGGTAGAATCAGCAAGGCCCTTTGGATCAGAAGAGGTTTTGCTGGTGAAGGCCTAATGCGCAGCTAACAGAAAAATGTTTCCGTTGCCACAGCACTTCTTCAGTAATTTTTTGTTAATGACACCGCAGCTGATTGGGATTATCTGACATCATAGCTATTTTCAAACTTTTTCATGTTCTTGACCCTGAAGGTGACCTATATAAAGCCCCAGACCCCCACTTGAAGTGATTTTGCCATCAAGAGTCTGATATGAAAAGATATTTTGCTTTGTGATAATTGTGTCATTGCAATGTTTAGTGAATTAACCCTTTGAAACCTGAGCAAAGTCACTGAATTCTTTCAAAAACGCCTTAAATAAATATTTAATCTGTGCCTCATTTTGCTGATGCCCCCCTAGAAGAACCTCAAGGACCCTGGATCCCCTAGAACTCTGAAAAAAAAATGCTCGTTTTCGCTTAATATTATCTAGAACTAGAACTGCAGTTTTGGTTCATTAACAGGACCTTAGTGCCAGCTAATTAAAACCTTATGATGTTAGCAGTCTGAACCACGGTAACATCTTGTGGTCAAAATCAACGGTTTGTTCTTTTGTTTCAAATCACCAGTGAAGATGTCTTCCTTGACCAGTCATTTTAATAATGCTTGTTTTGTCATGATGGAACTGTCATTAAAGTTATTCGGTCAGTTCACTGATGTTGGCTGTTAGCTATGAATGAGCTAATGAGCCAAAAAAAAAAAAAAAAAAAGACATTCCAAATTGGTTTAATTTTCTATTTTACAGCACTTTCCATTAGACATGGATCTCTGCTCTTCGCATTCATTTCTATTGTGAAAATGTGACTTTATATTTATGTCCACTACTAGCCCCTGTAAGCTGCTGTAACAAAGGCTTGTCAGTACAGTTTAAGTCCCTACTGTTCTTCAGTGAAAGTCATAGATTTTCATACTTTATGCTACTTTCAACATTAACGTTATATTAGTTTTTCATCTTTTTTTTACCCTGTGATGTGCTCATATGCATATACACAAGGTATACTCCTACCTCTCTCACACACACTGATATAAACACAGATGAGACAAATTGATTCATGCACATGAAGATTGGCAGTCACACCATCATGCACATTTTCTTCACTTTTCATCTCAGTAATGTAGCTACACACATGAACATATGCTGCCCACCGTCCACTTGACAAGATAATGTTACTTCCATCTCTTCAGGTGAACAGTCAATAAACTGTAAAACCCAGAAAAGCATTCCAACAATTTATCAAATGTATAAATTCACTAGATTTATGCAATATGCATTTCTGATGATGCCAAAGCCATAGGGTGATGTCTTGTTTTCTCATGACTTAAAAAAGTCCAAAGAAACTCATTGATGCTTGTTTTCAGTGGTGAATTATTATGGATTTGGCACTCAGGGTTCATTAAAATTGCCTTCAGTATCTTCATATTACAGAACTTATGCCAAGATCAAGTAAATGTGGACCAAACAAAGCAGAATTAACAATAAATTACCTGAAGTTTAGGCCGATGACCTGGCCAGCTGTGCTAAATGGAGGGATGTATCTGTGCGCAATTGCATTCTGTACTTGCAGTATATAGTTTGATGGGCCTGTGTGTGTTTAAGTGTGATGTGTTTGTTCAGAGAAGCATCTCAGTTGAAAATCATCCGTTTATCTCTGTGCAGAACATTGCACATGCTATAAGCTTGAAGGAATATGTGTGTCCTCCAAAGGGAATGGAGCCTTTGTTAAGCCTGACCACCCTCTGGTTCTCCTCCAGCTGAATCCTCCTCTTTCGAAACCTAAACCAGCCACTTATTTTCACTCCCTCTCCCCGGTGACAGCTTGTCTCTGCACCACTAGCCTCAGGAGAGAACAAGCGAGGGAGGGAGGGAGGTAAGAGGAGGCATCTGGCTGTCTCAGAACACTGTCTCCTGGCTGTCTGTTGCTTTCTCTCCAAGCAGGAGTCAGAGATGAAGTCAGGGATAATTGTACTGATTTTCTAAATGCAGAGACAGCTTCCAAAGTCCCAGTTGGCCTTAACGTGTGCCAAGACCGGCCGTCACCTATGGGACTTTGGAGGACTTAAATGCATGCCTTTGTTGCTCCACTCTAGCAAGAGAAAGGCTGGCCAGAAATCAGTCATAGTGTCAGTAAATATAAAGACTACTTGACTTTATAATCAGGCCACTCATCTTACCATTTGTCTTTTTACTGATTGCTTTCCAAGTAGGCACAGTTGCAGTTAGTGCTTCATCCAGTCAAACTTCCATTACAGTGGGGGCACAGTGAAGAGATCCTCCACTGTGGGTTGTTTGTTTTTAGTGTAATTTACAGCATTCTTGGGTGTTGTGTAAGGCAATGTATGACAATGCAAAATACAGTAATAGTAATGCACTGACATGTCTTTGTTTGGCTTGAGAGCAAGGCGTTTTAAGTCTGTTACATAGTCTACACATGACACATAAGCGCTTGACCTACGCAAGCTATTTGCTTATATAGCACACACATGTAGATCAACTCCTGTAGGTCCAGTATGAGGTTGTACATATTTTCGACGTAGTGGATGATTGGTATTAATAAGCAAACTGATCAACCCCCAAAGATACATTGTGGTCATTTTGGGGTACAAAGTAGTTACCTTACTGGATCTTTATTCAGAAATTAACAATCCATGACCCCAAATTCATGACTCTTGTGATCAAATCCAATGTCAGCCATGTTAATGAAAAACACTTTTCATTTTTTTTCACTTGCAATTAAAGTAAGTATACTGATCAAATGGTTGATGAGTTCTGTTTATAGAAAGTCTTCTATTTGTTAAGCTCATAGCTGTCACTCATCCATCAATAGTGCTGTGAGGCCACAGTCAACATAACTCTATGCCAAGATGGCTGCCCCAACATTGGCACCTCATTAGCTCCAGGTCATAGCTTGGTTTCCTGGCCTCCACCTCCTTCCATCACTATTTTCCCTCCACCCCCTTTCCTTTTCCTTTTGGACATCAGTTGAACATCACTGTGTGCTTTGGTTGCCAGCCTGCAGCGAGCACTCTTCTCAGCCTAAATCTGTTGGCCTTGGACGGGTTCCATTGTAATTAGAATTGGATTGAATAATGTATCACTTTGTAATCGCCTATACAAAGATTCTCTGTGGCTAGTCACCGTATTGCTTTCAGATGAGCTATGAAAGGTTTCCTTTATGGGAAGAGAAGCCTAATGTTGAGTTTCATAAATTCATATTGGCTACTTTTAAATGGATTACTAAAACTGGGTGACTTGTATTTGGATTGCTTTACTGAAATGTCATACAGTAGCATGTTGAAAATACAAAACTTAATTCATACAGAGGAGCTCATTTCCTTATGTAGACCAGTTAGTGTCGTAGTTGGAACTCTTGACAAATTTGACTCAAGAATATATAGGAGGCCTTTTCACCATTTTGGGAAGCACATCCAAGTGCTGAATGTTGTTTAGTGGAGGGAAGGAAATAAAAAGCATAATATCTACAACACGGTAATGTCATGGCAGATTGAATCCTCATGACATGGTGTTTCCCTTAATTAAATTAAGTCCGTTTATATTTCAGTGGCCAGTGGAAACAGTTGTTTTGCATTTTTGATCTGGATATATTTCTTATAAGAAAGATTTTTGTCTAACCCATTTTCAGGCCTTTGCTTCTACTTTACAGTCCAGTTTTAATCAAAACAATGTATTTTTTAAAAACTGCTATTACGTGTGATTGATGGACTGACATCTTTCACTATGTTTTAGGTACCAGATCCACACTGGCCTTCAGCACTCCATCATCAGAGCTACCCAGCCCAACTGTTTACCCCTGGAAAATGTCACCCTGCCACAGAAACTCAAGCAGGCTGGCTACTCCACCCACATGGTGGGCAAGTGGCATCTCGGCTTCTACAAGCGAGGCTGCATGCCCACCCAGCGTGGCTTTGATACCTTCTTTGGTTCCCTGCTTGGGAGTGGTGACTATTACAGTCACTACAAATGTGAGGGGCCTGGCATGTGTGGCTACGATCTATATGAAGGGGAAGAGGCAGCATGGGAACAGGACCGTGGCTTGTACTCAACCGTGATGTTTACTCAAAAGGCTATCAGCATCTTAGCCAATCACAACCCTCGCAGGCCTCTCTTCCTCTATTTAGCCTATCAGGCAGTACATTCCCCACTGCAGGTTCCTGCCCGCTACCTTGAGCGCTATAAAAGTATTCCAAACCTGCACCGTCGTAAATATGCTGCCATGGTGTCCTGTCTTGATGAAGCAATTCACAACCTCACGGTAGCACTAAAACGCTACGGGTATTATGACAACATGGTTCTGGTGTACTCCTCAGATAATGGGGGCCAGCCATTGGCCGGAGGAAGCAACTGGCCTCTGAGGGGGAGTAAGGCCACATACTGGGAAGGGGGCATCAGGGCAGTGGGCTTTGTTCACAGTCCCCTGTTGATGAACAAAGGGACAAAATGCCGGGCTCTGGTCCACATCACTGACTGGTTCCCTACCTTGGTCACCCTGGGGGAAGGGACTTTAGATGAAGATCTAAACTTGGATGGGTACGATGTCTGGGAGGCTATCAGTGAAGGCCGCCCGTCGCCTCGCCAGGACATTCTTCACAACATTGACCCTATTTATGTCAAGGCTAAGAATGGTTCCTGGAAGGCCGGTTATGGTCTGTGGAACACAGCAATCCGGGCCGCCCTCCGGGTGGGTCACTGGAAACTCCTGACAGGTGTCCCTGGCTACAGCGACTGGGTTCCCCCACAGACCTTCTCCAATCAGCTGCTGACTAATCGCTGGCATAATGAGCGTGTCCGTTGGGATAGAGGCAAGTCTGTCTGGCTCTTCAACATCACTGCCGACCCCTATGAGAGAGTGGACCTGTCCCAGCGCTACCCACACATAGTGAAGAAGATGCTAATCCGGTTAGCACAGTACAACAAGACTGCAGTGCCAGTACGCTACCCAGCTAAAGACCTGCGTTCTAATCCTCAGTACAATGGCGGGGTCTGGGGACCCTGGTACAAGGAGAAAGAGGACGATGAAGATGAGCGGGACAATAACCTATTCACCAACTACCTGGCTAAAAGAAGATGGAAAAAGAGAGCTAAAAACAGAAAGTTAAGAAGAAAGGCAGAAGAGTAACCTTGATCGTTTGTGAAAGACTTTAGCTGACTTTTCTCAGGGATCAACACACATCTTGTGTTACAGGATCGTCGTCTTCAGACATTCTAACCCCAGTTAGTTTTACTTTTAACTGGTTATTTCAGTATGTACTGTATGAAAAGGAATAGAAATGGACCTATTTAATGCCTCAAGAAAATAAGAGATCCACTCATTCAAACACTGCTGTTATGCCCAAACACAACTAAGACCTCAGACTAATGTTAGGGCATTTAAAGAATGTTTATTTTTCTAGATTCTATTGCATGCTTGAACTGTTGTGATCTTTGGATTGTTGTGTAGATTTACATTTCTATTAGAGTTTTAAATAAATTTTCAGACAGTGCCATCTTTTTTGGCAAGAGAATAATAAAATCAAACATAGTTCTATTATGTTTTTGTAGAGTGCAGTGATGCAGGATTGTGGAAACATAAGATTAATGTGATGTGATAGTTGATTAGTATGATTTACTTCCCTACCGTAAGCACAGTCTGCCTGAACTTTAGAAATATAGATGTTGTTTCCTCTTTTAGATTTGTCTGGTCTGGCACCGGGCCAAACTGAATGTAAGACAAATTGACAAAAATAAAATTCCCAGACACAAACCTTTCTCTTTTGTTCTCAGCTTTTTAAGCTCTCTCTGCGGTTTAACAACATTTGTTATTACACCCAGATATGTCTTATTTGTGATGACAGTCAGTCCTTTAAAAACTGGAAAAGCTTCTTCCATATTTTCTTTGCATTTGCTAACACGTGGCTTCTAAATACATTTACTCATGGAAAATCCTATAAAGTTGGATCTAACAGGCAATGAAGTCCTTTGTTGCCATCCTCAGAAAAACACCCTCGTCATAAGGCATGGTCTATAGGCCTGTTGTGATCAAGGGGGAAAAAGAGATGGAACTATTCACAGGGGACGCTAATGATGAACACAACTTACAATCAGTAACACTATCCTTCATATGCCCCTGTTGCTTGGCACCCATATAAACAGGCCCAAAACTTTCAAAGCTCAAAATGTTGATGGCTGAGGTAAGCTGTTGTTCATGGGGTTTGCTTCTAGATGGTTTATTGTTTTTTACAGGCCAATTAGCCATTTTAATAACACTAAATGACTGCTAAATGTACCTAAAAGCTTTATAGTTGCCAAAAAAAGGATTGCAGCAAAACACATTGTCAAATGTGGCTTTTGGTAATGATTTCAAACCCACATAGTGCCCCTCTTTCCTTTTTTTTCCCAAGCAGCTTTAAAAACAAATTTAAGGCTGTCTTAATAATCAGTTCCAATGTAAAAGGTGTTCCAATGTGCTCACATAATCTGAGAGCTAGTTATTGCTATGATTACACCCCAAACAACTCGAGCTCCAGCTTTCCAGAGAGAGGGGCTTGCCTGTGGAAGGAAGGTAGTACAGCATATCCTTCCCATTCAGACTAACTTGGATCCTCCTGCCTCTCAGCTGTAGTTAATGCCAAGTTATGACCTCAGACCTTTTAGCATTAACTCACCTTCACAGTCGTTTCCAGACCTTAGAACTTCGCTAAAAATGAAGATGGTTTCCTTTAACGTGGCCTACTGTAAATCCAGAGCAGGTGAGGTCTAATCTGTTTGGTTTTCCTCAACCCCTGGATCACAATCCCACGGGCTTTAAAGGGGCCTGACAGATGGACTGACTTTCCCTTTTGAATTTAACAGCTTGGCTTTGCTCTTGAAGAGTTTTACCGTATAACACTAACATGAAATGAAGGTCTGGGATGCATTCTCTATATTATGAGCTGCAGCTTAGAATTATAGACGATCGGATTCTTATTTTGTTACATCCTGCTGAATCTGCAGCTCCATGCACTTTTTGTTTGCCATAGAAACAGTTAAACCCTAGATTCTCTGGGAATCCACATTTGCTTTGAGTTATGGGCATTAGAATCCCTCTTATGGGAAAAAGAGGGCATTTGCTTTCCTGTAACTGAGCTGTAGGCAATACATCAAGCTTTCTCATCATGCTGTCTCACATTAAGAATGCCCATTAGTGTTCAAAGGGAATGATAGGAGAAAATAAATGTGATGGATTGTGTTGTTATAAAACTTTGATCCAAGTGAAGTGTGGCAACAAGATTTTGCGGGATTGTGGTGGTTGTCTTTCAGTTGTGGCACCCGTGTGAAACAGTCATGTGTTCAGTTTAGGTTTCCGCATGATCAAGGTGCAAATTAGCCGAATTATGTGTAGCCAACTGGAATGAACAGGCCACCTTGCTGCCAAGAGCTACATTCATGACTCAGCTAAGCCTGTGTTATAAAGTTTCTCACTCTCTCCCAAACTCAAGTGATGAAAAATGAGACAAATATCAAGCAGCTGCTGTCCAAGAGAATCAGAACTAAGACAGAGTGCATGAAACATCTTGTGAACGCCACCCAAAATGCCAAAACACATTTAACGCTTGCAATGCATGTACATTTGAGAGCATTACAAACTGTATGACTGAACTTTTGAATCACTTGGCAAATGTGTGACATTCCTTTTGCAAGATGTAGTGGAGATTTTTAGGCGGTTGTACAAGCATACGAAAAAACAACTGCCTGTCATGTTCATTGGTGCCGTAACAGGAAGTCCCGCCCAGGAAGTGACCTCAAGGTCAGTGATTAACATGTCAAGATGATGATACATCCCTCTTCCTGTGGGAGAAGGAGCTGCTGTACTTACTTGTAGTAGGAGGTAGAAGAGTGTGTATACATTCCTTACCTGCTGGAGAGACACACTGTTCTTGTGTAATTACAGCTTCCTATACACAGCAATGAGTTAGACCAGCTATTAGCTTTGACATTTATTGGTGCCCATGAGAAGATTTTAGGTGTGTGAGGGAGAGCAGAGTGAATTAGGTTGATGGACACACTCTCTTGGCGAGTGGTTCCACTTCAAACACGGGGATTTCCTGTAATAAATAATTTCAACCATGCACAACTGCACCCTCTCTTGGCATTCAGTGACATTTGGCCCCACATTGTGCTTCTCCAGAGCCACCCCCTTCATAATATTTCTTTTTATTCCTGATATTATTCTTGTTATGTACTTACCATTTTCTTTACAGCCTCTCATTCTCTTACCCAGGGCCATATTAACACTCCACTGTGCCCCTGGGCAATGAGATACAAGTTTTTGTTGCGGTTTAGTAATTAATTTTTAATTAATTTTATTTTTATTTTTACTATTATTATTTTATATTTCATTTTTATTTATTTGTTTTTTGGCCCTAGGCCTGGGCCCTTTTGTGCTCTTGGGCCCCTGGGCATCTGCCCCGTTGCCCTAATGGTTAATTCGGCCCAGCTCTTGCCTCCCTCGTCTTACTCCATTTGCCCATTGCAACCTAGCTCTGTCCCAGAGTGTTACTTTCCATTTCTAGAATGTTGTTAGCCTAGCCCCAACAATGTCCTGGCAGAGACTGTCCCTGACAAATTATTCTTACCCACATAGCGGCATTTGCTGCTTCATGCGAGTGTTTTACATCCACCAGGTTTGACCCATTAACTTCTTCTCTGTCACAAGAGCAAGAGCTTCACCAGGAAAACATTTGCCCAAAATGAATGAAGTAGATAGAAGCCAGACAATAACACAATTTTGAGCAGCAACATGAAGCTGAAAATTTGTTTTGAAGGATGCACAACAACACATTTGATTTGGTTTCACTTTGAACACACTTTCCAGTCCCCTGGCTTCCAAAATGGCAGACCTGTTTTCTGTCACAGCGTTGTCACTGTATCTCCCTGTAGGCTGCATATTGGACTGGAGTATTGCTGCGTGCTGATACAGTGGCAATGTTATGGCACACAATAGTTCAGCCAAAACTGACATGTGTTGTGCATTCATCAAAACAATTTTTCAACTTTGTGTCATCATTCAAATTTGTGTTTTTTCCCGTCTGTATCCACGGGTTAGTGGCCTAAACTGGGTGGATTATGCTGTTGATTATATTGTGTATTACACTCACACTGAGCAGCAAATACCACAATTGTGTATTATAGTGTTATGCATCACATGACATGATAATAATACAGGCCTCAGTAGAGCCAAAAGAATAAAGTATATCAAATAGTGTCAGAGAAGTACAAATAGTGATAAGTTGGCAATGGCATTTTACATTGTCCCTGCTTGGGTGTTAGAGAGGCTAGGCTAACAACAGGCTAGCCACGGAATCTGACACCAGAGCTCACAACCCCGCCTTCACAATCTCTCCTCTTTTTTATTTTCTGCCATTTTTCTTGTCACACTCTTGTTTTATGTTCTCTTCATCCTCTGTTTCCCTTCCTCAATCAAAGTCCGCTCCCTCTCCTTCTACTCATTCATAAAGGTTTTGCTCAAGTCCAGACCTGTGGGTTTTTGTTAGTACTCCAGCTGTGCTACAAGGGCCAAGCTCTTTCTGCAAGA
>OMLB01027966.1:0-14584 GCA_900302555.1 Myripristis jacobus | reverse complement strand
CCAGGTCAGAGAGAGTGGAACTAAGGGGTGGGCGAACAGCACAGTCAGAGTCAACAGTCAAGCTCTTCTCACTGGCGGTGTCAGACATGTCTGCTCAACGCTGGGAGCGGAGACTGGAGAAATTGAGGCAGCATCACATGTGTGAACAACGTTACGAGGCGGCGGCAAAGGAAAATAAACAAAAGGAAGGAAAAAATACATAACAACTGATCCAGTCAGTGATGCCGGATGGAAAAAGTTTCCTCAAGCCATATGCGCTCCCGGCATGCATCTGGTGGGGCCTGGATGATGATGATGAGGAGGATGATGAGGAGTATGATCATGAGGATGATCATGAGGATGATCATGAGGTGGAGGACCAGTCCCCACCAGCCCCTGCCCCATCAGTGACCCCTGAAGATGAGCTGCCTCTCCAACAGGACCAGATCATTGTGAGGCTAACATCAGTAGGTGTGTCCTTCACCACAGAAGAGCCCCTTCCCCTCTCCACCACCCAGATCAGAGAGATTGGAACTAAGGGGCAGGCGAGCAGCACAGTCAGAGTCAACAGTCAAGCTCTTCTCACTGGCAGTGTCAGACTTGTCAGCTGTCTTTGTCACAGTACATTTCACTTCATCAGGTGAGTCAGTTGCATACAAATAGTCAATGTCAAAGTCTTCCAGTGCCACACACGGTGACACGTCGGCAATCTTGCAGTTGCATCTCAAAGTCACTGGTCTAGGAGAGGGGTTAATGACTCACTCTGCTCCACGACCACTGTGCTGCCGGCTGAGAGACATACATGAGCAGGTAAGCGACCATAAACCAGGTGTTCTGTCAAGGTTTCCAGGGTCACTGCATGTTTGAGTTTAACAGTACCCACCTTATCAGGACACTCATCGCCTCTCCATGTCTCCTGCAGCAGGCCACCCTCTTCCACAGGAACCTGGTCTGAGAGAGACACTTTCTCTCAGAAGTCTCCAGAGTGCTTCAGCATCCGAATGAGGTGTTTTATGACATTGCTGCCAAGAATGAGATCATCGCTTTGGCCCTCCACAATGAGTGTTGGAACTGGAAAGCAACAGTCAAGCACCCTCATCCGTAACTCACACACACCAACAGGTCGTGTTGTTAAACCTCCACATCCAATAAGGACAACCGATGTGGGGAGAACAGAGTCAGGGGAAATAGCATTGTTCTGCGTCAGGAGAGGGAGCACACGAGAGCTCAAGGAGCAGGCCATCGAACCACTGTCAAGCATAGCTCGAAGCATCATGGAGTCTTGGATCAGCGCATCAGTGTGAAAGAGGTTATCAGTTGCAGACAGTCTTTGTGTGTTCTGAATAATCACAGTGGAGCCAGCACTTGTTAAGGAGCAGAACTGTGAGTACACTGACTTAAGGTCAACATCATCAAGATCTTGTGGGGAAATGCCCTCTGGCCCTACACTACTCCCCTGCTTGTGTGGGCCAGCTAGTTTCCCTGCTGGTTGGAGCCACCAGGCTGAGCAGCAGGTGAGTCAGCAGGAGGAGCAATCTGGCAGGTCAAAGCCTGATGTCCAGCAGCATAGCAGCGAAAACACAGACGCTCTCTCCTGCAGTGGGACATGGTGTCATGTTCGTCACTCCCACAAATGGCACAGGGACCCCGAGACCTGTTGCGGTTACCAGTACCCGACCTTGGCAGCCTGGAATGTCGGGAAGCTTCTCACTGCAGTAACCGCTCGAGGAAAGCGATCACATTTTCAAGAGACTGCCGGTCGTAACTGGATACGGGGCAGGAGCTCCCCCAGCAGACTGGACATGGCACTGCAAAACATTCACAGCTTGGTTAAGTTGCTGGTTACCAGGTGGGTGAGAAGACTGACGCTGCTGGAGGCACCTCTTCCTGTGGTGTTCATCCAACCGCACCTGAACATCAGTGGAGGTCCACTCCTCCAGTGGCTTGCAGCTGAAGACTAGAGACAACTCAGTATCAGGGCAGTGAGTGATAAACATGACTGTCACTTCACGGGAAGGATTGTTGAGGGTCTTTCCCTGTCTCTTTAGTCCATCTACAGCAATGTCAATGGCTTTGTTAAGCCAAATCCAATAGTCAACAGCAGTCTCAGTGGGTCGAGGCTTTGTGTCATAAAAGTCAGCAAGGGGCATAAATGAGGTCACAGAGTCACTGAAGTGCTGCTTAAGTATGTCAAACACAGCTTGAGGGCCTGACTTTAAGTCTAAGGAGGGTTGACTGCGGAGCCCAATGGTCACAACATCACGTGCCCTCCCCCGTAGCTTGCCCAAAACTTCATCCACCTGGTCACATAGCTCAATGCCCCTCTTAGTCAGATAAAGCCTCATAGCTTCCTCCCACTCAGAGACTGAAATCCCATCAGTATTATCCCCTCTGAAAGGATGTGGCTCATGACTGTCATGGTTAATTGTCAAGTTAACCTTAGAAAGATCAGCTGTGGTTGACTGCGTTACATTAGCATCAATAGCTGGAATTGACGTAAGTTTTCACCTATACTAGTCCCTATCTGTCTCACCAAGTCACTAAGAACATGGGCATCTCGCCCAGAAAGTACAGACTCACCATCCACCCCTGCATCTGCAGTGGCACATGCACTATCCCTCCCAGGACGAGTGTGAGGGGTAGATGTAACGTGTCTGCCATCACCAAGCCCACCCAGAGCAGGCAACTGACTGAACCACAGTTTTGAACCCCTACCAACACTTGAGACATTATGTTCATCCATTGTCATCAAAAGAAAAAGAAAACGTCAAAATCAATAGATAAGAGAATATTACCCTTTCCAGCTCTAATTGTTGTTTCTCATTTACACTTTATACACTTTTTTCATTAATTAGCTCAAAGAGAGAGAAAAAACAAATATCTTGTTGCATACACACATTAAATGACCCACAGATAGGAAAAAAAAATGTATATATATCTCAAGAGGTCACATCAAAATACAGCACTATATATGTGGTATGTACACTCCCACAATTCGCTAATCTTTTCAATTTTTTTGGCACACTCAGGCCCCCCATACATCACACAGAAAACACAGTCCAAAAATCGGGCCTTAAGCCACAGTACCCAGTCAGAGGAATAAAGCACATGTGAAGATGCAGCGTGAGGAGTTGTCTGTCCCACGTCGGGGCCGTGGCATCACCATGGAGACGAACGGGTCACGGCACCATTGTAGCGGTTGTGTACTCTCTCGTTGCGTTGTGGATAATTATTGAAGAAGCCGTCTCAATGTTGGCAATCGCCGTTTATTCAGCATCTGGCAGAAAATGTGTGTTTTACCGTCAGTCTGGTTCTCAAGGGCACACATGCACTCTCACACTGAGAATATAACGTCCAAAAAAATAGTACAAGTTAGCTAACACTTGTATTACACTAATCGCGGTATAAACAGTGGATTTAACACAGTCACTTTTATAAAAAGACATGCCCAACTAATCGGAAGCTGAAGTCTTACAAAAGGTAACGTAAAAAAACCCTTTTTGATATAAAAGTGAAATAAATAATGCTAGATAGCTACAGAGCTCACAACATGTGCACCTACCAGGGAGACAGCGCAGTTGCTGCTCTGGGGTGCACAACCCCAGTCCACAGGGGGCGTTGCATTCAAAGACCGTAGGCCAATTGACTTTCATAAAAGTAATCAATAAAATGAAGCAGTGTGAGAGATATGGCAAGTGGATTCATCAGTGCCACATATTACAGTAGCAGTGAAGCAGTGAAGATGTCAATATTTACACAAGCGAGTTATGTGTTTCATGACCTGTTAGATTCAGCTTTAAATGATGAAATGTCTCCGAGTCCTCAGCCCCAAAATTATTCAGCCCAAAATTATTCACACATCAGTTGTGGACGGAGTTGCTGACAGAGGCTATGAAGCATGAGTAATGCAAGTGCACTCTGACAGATGGAAGATAAAGGCAGTCGTTGCTTTTTGCAGTCAGACAGCCGCTGCGGGCGACGTCTCAAGAGCAGCCTCTTGCCGTTTCGATCTGTTCAGCTTCAGTGTGAGCGAGTCCCACGGCAGCGGCACCGTTAGCCAGAGGAGGTGAACTGTACCGTGACACAAAACACACCGTGTGTGAGTGCAGACTCTGCCTGTCTTTATCTTCAGTCAGCCTTTACACAGGGAAGGCGAGGCATAGCGGCCTGTCGCCATGGAAACAATACAAGTCATCAATCCAGTCTCGGCAGGCCGTTGCAATATTCACTTGTGTAGCTGCCGCAATGGAGTTGTCTTCCAAATATCCTCCTGAAGGAGCTGTTTCTCTAGCAGGGCTGTCAGGTCCATAGCAACATAGTCAAATCAGTGCCTGCTGGCAGCACGGGATGGCAAAACGTCAAAGCTTAGCCACTTTTTTTCTGTGTGTGTGTGTGTGTGTGTGAGTCGACTCGGCCGTGCATCCAGATAGCATTTGGCCGTATCGCTGTGGTATTTATCATGTCTGTACAGCTGAAAGATAATACAATTTTTATCAAACGAAATCACATTTATTAATGCTGAAAGGATACAGCCACAATAGGGTGGGAGTGAAAAAACGCGATGAATAACAACTTCTTTACTTTTTACTGTGCTACAAGCTACAGTACAACCTTGATTATTAGAACTCCATGGGAATGAAGGTATTTTAGATATTCTGGATGACTGAAACATGCATATAAATGCACCAAAAAAAAAAAAAAAATCTCTGTGCCGAAATTTGTTATTAACGTGTTTCCAAACACTTTGGTGGTACAAACAGCCTTTAAACCACGTAACAAACATGGCGTTGGTGTAGTGGTGAAAATTACAGTTGTCCACAAACACTTTGGGACTATAGCAACATCAAAGAAATCACTTATTGTGGCTGTGGTGCGCGCACACACACACACACACACACACACACACACACACACACATTCAAGAACAAACTGACCAATGAATAACAGACCATTGTACTGTAAATGTACTGGAGAGTGTTGTACAGATTGTAGTGGGAAGGAAAAAAAAGGAATGGCCATGCGGTTGATCGGTCATTCCATATATATTATTACTGTATACATATGTATGTTTTATATATTTGAATCAAGTTATCAATCCACTGCCAAGTCAATGTCTGTGGTTACGTCCTAATGACAACTTGTCATCATTTGCTTCACCATAATTGCCTTCTTAAAGGGGCACTAAGTACTTTACGATGCCAATGGACACCTGCTGGTGACTTGTGGGAACTGCATAGAACTTGTCCCCTCCTGTACGAGTCTTTTGCACATTTGTGTGTGTGTGTGTGTGTGTGTGTGTGTGTGTGTGTAGGGGGAAAGGGTTAAATCATCATTTGGTGAAAAGTTGACATGAAACAAAGCGCCAGTCTTATTCAAGAAGATGGGTATTTTATGTCTGTCTTTCCTGCTGAATAACAGTAGTGTGTTTCACAGTGATGATCGAGTTAAGTGATCTAAGAGGAACAAAAACTACATTATTAAATACAGTTTCTTTAATTTTATGTACAAATTGCTCCTTTGGGATCTCATTTAATTCCACGCTCTCCTCAGATTGATATTTTTATAGTGTTATTATTATTATTATGATTATTATTCCTTTACCTCAGATTTTATGGACCTGTCTATGTGGGGAGGGGCAGTGCCTTAGGCTGGAAGTCATTTTAAGTGAACAGGCAGTATTTTGAAGCAGTGTGTTTGGGCACTTTTACCAACAATAATAGCTGGTATCGCTTTGATGTGATTTGCATCCTCAGTTGAAAATTTTAAAAAAAGGAAGAAACTAAATCTTCCCTGGAGGAATAGCCTATATCTCTGGCTGCTGTACCCCGACTTAAATTTCTCAAAGTTGGCGATTTTGTGAAAAAAAGGGGGAGACACAATATTTCTGCTGCACCGAGCAAACTCAGAGGACAGGAAGTCCTTTCCTCTGTCCTCTGAGTTCAACTTCACACTGCCAGTATCAGCAGAGCAGATCAGACTTGAAAAACTGCCTCAACTAATTTTAGAAATGAAAAGAATTAGACTATTTCTGGAACGAACACCATGTGTACAAACAAGCAAATCTCTCTCTGTCTCCCTCCCTCTCTCTCTACACTGGAATAGCCGAGTTTCAATTGAATCGCTTTACATTTTCCCCATGATTATAGGCATTGTATTAAACATCTGAAAAATATTGAAAAAAAAATCAGAAGGAAAACACTCTCATTTTTACTGAACATGATGATCAACCCCCCTCAGATATGTCACGGTCAGTTTACGAGACATTAAATTCATACTTCATGCCCCTTTAAGGTGCCGGTGTGGTGACAATGAAACTGACTCTACATGTTTATGTCTTTTCAGAAAGAGCCCCCCTCGCGACTTCTCTCCAACAACCGAAAACAAGAGCTTTGTCTGCATCTTCCAATGGCCTCCAGTCCCAGCACCACCCAGCCCTCCGGCGGAGCGGAGGAGGCGCAGCAGCCGGAGCAGCCGACCACCACGCAGCCAGAGGCGGAGGCCATGAACGGCCCGGTGACGTGTCAGCCGACCAGCGCTGAGCAGCCAGCCCCACCCCAAACAACAGATACTGATGAAGCCACCCACACAGAGGAGGGCAAGGCCAAGGACCATCTGGCAGTGATCGATGAGAAGATGGAGACTAGTAAATAAGTGCTTCAAATAGTCCCTTAACCCTGCCCCTCATGCATGATGCTGTATCACGACCAAATGTCACTTAATACACTCTTTCTGCCTGTTTCAGTACCTGTTTCGCTACCTGCTATCTGTCTCACCCCCAGACCGCTCTGGAAAATCACAGCGACTACATTCACATGCACAAAATATTCTGCTTTTTTCCCTTATTCTGAAAAAGACAATATTCCTACTAAGCTGTTTACATGGCTAATGAAAATGAATATTCCTCTAATATTCCCATTTTCATGTATGCGTACTCCGATTTGTATGACCGTGTGAACGCAGCCTCCCGCTTTCTTTCATTCAACCACCTTACTGAAAAGGCCAGTGTTGCGATTTTTGTGCATATCCAAAAAATAGTTGATATCTGAGTCTTTCATAATGTTTAGAAGTCAGTGTTTTTTCTCCTTTAGACCAGAAACGGTGGCTTTTCTTTTGTGAACAGAGTTGAACGTGAAATGCCAAGAGGTCATGTGTCGCAGACTGCTGCTGAAACCCTGATTGAGACGCAGAGTCTGGATGTGCTGTATCCATGACCAGAGAATGCCTCTAAAATCTGAATAATATCTCATGTCTTAATCGGAAAATGCGACACTTGGAAAAAGGCCTTGGTAGGAATATCTAAACGGAATATGTCACGTTGTTCGCATGGCATATTTGGAATGATAGTGGAAAATCAATGCACTTGTGAATGTACTGAGCGACAGAGATGATTTAAAGAGGCGCTCTCACCTTTCTGCATCATTCTCCAACTCCTTTCTGTTCCATTTGGCTCCATCACACCTTTCTCTCTCCAAAATAATCCACTTTGCCGTTTGGCTCTGTTCTTCCAGTCCTTCAAGGTGTCTTTCTTTGACTCTTTCCTTCTTTTCCTGTCTTGTAACTATTTTAACAGCTGGCCGGCATTTTTCGAAAACACTTTTTTATTATTTCCAGTCCTACAGTGTTGTCTACATGGTTTTGCCCATGTTACCCATTCATCATGACAGTAATTCCTTTTTTTTGTTTAATTTCAAATGGGTCTTCGACATGGGGGCAGTCTAAGAGCCTTCAGCAAAAAAAATTTCTGGTGCCAGTGGTAAATGAATGGAAGTTACATGGTTTTATCTTGGCAAGTGGTAAATTTCATGGTCAAAATGCTTTAAGAGGCTGGCTGAGGACGATGTCCAAAAACATAAACACATGGTAGAACTGTGCCCATTCCTCTAATTTATTAAGAAATCCAGTGTCTCTCGGTATCAAGAGCCACAAGATTACTGAACAGAAAAAGAAGAAATGTTCACTTGGTCATGAAAAGAAAGAATTCCACAGCACTCATCAACAAAAATATTTGAAAGTCTTTCTTGTTTGAAAAGTAGTTCCCTTTTTTTTCAACAAGAGGACCTTCACACATTCAAGAAATGCCTCCACACACAGGAACCCAACTGAAACTCTCTCTATCCTTTTCTTTTCTTAAGTCAAATGGCAACAGCATTTCAATTGTATGTACTCTGAGCTGGACTGTTCAAAAATATTCAGAAGTTCAAGAATGGTTTGTCACATTCTTTCACTTTATTGGTTTGTATATGCCAACCTGTGAGCCATGAAATAATCATAATGTTTTCAAAAAGGTAAAAAATAATAGGATTATTTTTAAACAGATGCACATTGTGATGTAGAGAAGTGGCTAACAAACGGAAAAAGTCATTTTCCATGCACTCCGATCTACTCCGATCCCTCACTGCCAACTTCTTCTTTTCCAGGTAATGGAGTCGGTCCGGTGTCGGTCGAATATTCTCCCCCAACATTTTCTGTGTCGCCCAAGCAGCAGCATGCTAAGCCGGGCGGCCAGCCCAACGGACGGCCACGTTTAGGCAGCCGGGCCGGCTCAGTGGCGGCGGGCTCCCCAAGGCCTTCGCTCAGCCGCCAACCCAGTGCCATCACTGAGGGTGCCATAGACGGATCCAAGCCGAGGGACTACCTGATCCTGGCTATCCTGTCCTGCTTCTGCCCGCTTTGGCCCATCAACATCGTAGCCCTCACCTTCTCTGTCATGGTACGACTTTTAGCCGGTTGATGGTTCTTGAGAAATGTAGAGTTTGGGTTTCAGCAGTTAAAGAGTGTATATGTGTCTTTCTTAAGTGGTAAATTGCTTGTTGTTAGGGTTGGACCAAAGCCATGGAGATAGAAAGTCAAACTACTGCCACTGACTGCTGTGAAACGTAAATCAAAAATGCCGTGCAGTCTTTTGACCATTAGGTGGCAGTGCTGAGCATTTGTCAAAACGGCAAAATACATGGCGGTCAATGGGGCTGATGCTGTAAAATGATCATAACAGCTCATTCCAAATATTTCCAAGTAACTGGACTATTACTGTCATCATTCCACAGCCAATGGATTATAAGCTAGTGTGCAACTGATGGCTGTAAAATGATAACACTCTCAGAAGGTGTGTGTCATCTTATCCACAATCTGCTCATTTTTTTTAATTCACAATAAATATTCGGGCGAAATTTCCCATTGAATGCCATTAATTTTACTCTGTTTAGCCCAGCTTTAGCGCTCAGTCGCCCCCTCATATCGGCCTCAGATACTCTTGTAGGTGGAACATCTCCTTTTTAGAATATCTCTGGTTGGATTGAAATGGTTATTTGAAGGCAGACACTGATACGATACTGTTCTGTGTGTTATTTTACCCCCATAATTTCATGTGAAAAAGCATCTAAAACAAAATTTTGGCTGTCATGGGACACTAAAATCATCCACTAAAACTGACAATACTACTACTACTCCTACTACTACAAATAATAATAAAACCGTGATATGCCTTTGGATGCGTTTTGGATCAAAATATCACTTTGGAATCAGTTCAGGTTAATGTCTTTCCAGTGTAATATAAATTTATTTATAAATCAATAAGTAATAAATTCTACAATAAATTAAATCAAACTGTCTCACATCCATCATACAACAAATGGATTACACTGACAGGTATCTGATTTAGCATAAAGTCCCAGTATCAGCTGTGTATATCAGTCTAATGTTCACTGGTCTGGACACTGTTTTGAATTTTCCTCGAGGCCATGCTGTTTAATTTAGTATCTTCAAGCAGTCTAATTTCATAACAATTAAATATTTATGAGCTTACAGCTTTGCAGGATCTGCATGTTGGACAAATTGTGCAAAACTCTGAAGCCTGCTCAGAGTTCGGTGCTGACGTGTCCGAGAAACGACCGCACCCAAATAACACAAGATTAGATTAAGATGTTTACACGGCCCATTCTTCATCCTCATCATCTGTAATCATTTGTAGCCTCATCTTCATCATCAGTTTGATTTTTAAAATGGTCTTTAAAGGAAATGAATCTGAATGAGCTTTAAAGAAAATAGGTGGTCGAAGGACCACAGTGGAAATACGTTTTTAACTTTTTTGTGTCATTTTTGTGTCAAAAGTGGTTTAAATAAACTAAACTAAACTAAACTAAATCCAGGTGGGTGTAAATCTTTCCTCACGGTATCGCAATCAAACTTTGGTTCAGGTATTTTTACAATCAGATTTAGAGATTTGAACTAAATAGACTCATGATGTCTTGCAAACCAAATAACTTGATCATCTTTTCCTATAATCATCACTCGACCATCAGAAAATGACATTCAGCTGAAGTGTTTCCCAGCACACATGATTTAACATTGCAGTTGTTCGTGCCATAATCCACGGTGAGCATTCAAACAGAGGCCCAGTTTAGATGTCAAAACAATGACTACGTTTACATGCACAAAATATGTTTTTTTGTGCATGTAAACCCTTACTCTGAAAAAGACAATGTTCCTACAAAGCTGTTTATATGGCAAACGAAAATGAATATTCCACTAATATTTCCCTTCCATACTTTCATTCATTCAAAAACCTGTTGATATCCAAATGCTGGTCTGTTTCTCCGTCTTACCAGGAATGTGGGCTTTTATTTTGTGACTGCATGTTTACTGCAGCCTTGCAAACTGTTGGCTAATTGTTGTTGTTGTTTTTTTTTTTACAACACAGAGCTGTAACTGTAAAACACCAAGAGGCTGTGTGCCGCAAACCGAAGTAAAAATCCCAAATGAGACGTGTAGTCCAAATGCGCCGTATACATGATCAGGGAATGCACATAATAATAATAATAATAATAATAATAATAATAATAATAATAATAATAATAATAATAATGTCAACATATCCCATGTGTTTTAATTGGAAAATCCTACACTCAGAAAATGTCCAGGTGGAAAATGCTTTTTACATGCTATTTACATGCTATACTTTATACATGTCCCGTATCAAATTAGGAATATTGTCATATTCATAATGATAGTGGAAGATTAGGCTCTGCTTTTGTGAATCAGACCCCGTCAGAGACACCAGACACCGTTCACCTGCCACCTCACTAATGTGTGACGGGACTGGGCGTCACAGGTGCAGCTCCTGCAGCTTCCCAACATTATGCAGAAGTTTGTCTCTGCTGGCTTGAACAGTTTGGACAACAGAACTGTAGAGACAATCACTAGCATGTCATTAACTGTATGTTGTGTGTGTGCGTTCATGTTCTCATTGTGATAATTATCATTCACTCACAATGTGTTTACAATGATGCCTCATAATGGCTGAAAAGCACCACTTCAAGTGAAGCGTTGCCAACGTGCAGAATAAATTACATTTGATGTTGGGGTAAACACCCGGTGTAATTATTTTTAGAATAGAAACTGATTTATACTTTTTGTCTCTCATTAAAAAAAGACATCTCATAGGTTACATCACTTTGATACCTCTTTGTATGATATATTCTCTTAATTTAAATCATAAAATCTATGTCAAAGAAAGCAGGGTAAACTCTTTATCCCTGCTCGTATCAGCTGTGTAACTTCTCCTCTGTCGTATTTTCTTCATCCTGTTTCTCTGCACAGTCCCGCAACAGTCTGCAACAAGGCAACATTGACGGCGCCCGGCGCTTGGGCCATAACGCCATGGTCCTGTCTGTCGTCTCAATAGTGGGAGGGATCGCCATCATCACTGCACTCATCGCCTTCAACTGGGGATGTGAGTATTTCCAACATCTGGCCTTTTAAATTCCCAGGAATGATGAATGTTTAAGACTTTCCCCTAAAGCCACATTTAAGTTCCTGTAATCCATTCAGCAAAGTCTGACAGGTTGGAAAAAGAAAGGATAAAGATAAATATATATCATAGATATTCTTGATAGCAGAAAACAAAGAGGAAAGATTGCGATGCTTTGCAAAAGGGTTTTTAGGTGATGTACTGTTTGGTCAGATAACCAGCTTGCTTTGCACACTAGTTTGTAAAAAAAATAAAATTGTTTTCTTTGCTCAATAAGCCTGCTGGGTTGTTAGTTCTCTAATATCTCTCTAGTATATTTGAACATTATTTGTGCCCAGAAAATTGACCTCTATGGATGAAGTGTGCTTTTTAGTTAATCTGTAATATTAACTGGAAAGCTTCTGACTCTATGGAGCGACCTTCCCCTTAAAGTCAAATTGTCTGATTCCACTGATTTTTTTGAAATCCTCTTCAGATTTTCAGATTTTCCTGTTCAGGCTTTTCTGATTTATTCTTGTCTTTTGGTATTTTTGGTTGCGTTCCTGTTCTGTCGGTCCCTCTCGTTTTCCTGTCGCCTGCTCTGTGTCAGCCTCGTCGGCCCCGCCCCCTTCCCACGGGCTCTCTCGGCCAATCAGCGCTTTACTTGTTCACCTGTCCTGTCACCTGTACCTTGCTGATTCATCAGTCCAGTAGTATTTCAGTCTTGTTTTCAGTTCAGTCGTTGTTGCTTCGTTGTTGTCAAAGATGCTCTCTACAAAAGCACAAGCTGCGCCAGAGGCATGAAGCGGTGCACGCTTCCTGTCTCCTAAATGCCATTTGCTGCACAAAGCTTGGACATTTTTGATGCACTGTGGCTGGTCCATGTTAAAACAATTCAACACTAGATACAGTTCATATTTAATACCAGCGCCTCAATTTGCCTTTTGTTTTTAATCTGCTAGACTAACATCTGAAACCAACCCAGTACAAGTTCATATCGGCAATAATATTCTCTTTTTTCCCCTCCAAAAACAGTTAAATAAAATTATAATAGTGTAATTAAGCAAAGAAAAGATTATTTATAATTTTAACTATTAATTTTATGGTGTCCTGCGCAAGTCCCTTTTAAATTTCTGTGTTTTCAGTAGGTAAGCGATGTCTGCAGAGATAGGTGTCGCAAGTTCATTTTCTCCTGCTTTGTTTG
Source organism: Myripristis jacobus (assembly GCA_900302555.1). Classification (NCBI taxonomy): domain Eukaryota; kingdom Metazoa; phylum Chordata; class Actinopteri; order Holocentriformes; family Holocentridae; genus Myripristis; species Myripristis jacobus. The sequence goes on along the minus strand of OMLB01027966.1, from coordinate 1,676 downwards.
TCTGAAAAACGCCATGCTAGTGTTGGTTAATGTTCAGAAGATATGTGGCTTGTGAAAAATGGCTCTAATATTATCTTCGGTGACTATGGTGGTGAAAGAATCGGTCGTAATCTGTGGTCACGTTCATTTCTCCCATTGGAGTGACTTGACTTAGTATCCTAAAGGGGCGGGGCAGTGGTGAAACCCACGTGACACAGACACAGGAAATGCTCGTCTCTCTGCATGCCTGTCTGCACGCCCTTCGCCTTGTCCCGCCTCCTGTGTTGCATCTGTCTTCGTTTTAGATGAAATATTTTTCTGCGCTTCAGTCCTGCTTGCCTGCCGTCTCCGGCGTTCGGGTCCACCTGCTCTGCCTGCACGTGGCATCTTGTTTGTGACTGAAGTGCTATATAAGTAAATTACTGAAAATAGCAACACGTACACACATCTAAACCACCCTGGTAGGCAGTTGCAGAGCTGAGTGAAATCCAGACTGGAGGAACAAACAAGTCCGCCCCCGTCTCAAGGCTTCACTTCAGCGCCCAAGTGTTGGTTTGATGTTTTTGAGCAACCGGCTTTTCATTTCAAACTTAAAAACATCAACACCATAACAAAGTCACCATCTTAAATACCCGCAGTTCACCTTTCACAGTCACGTGATTGCCAGGAACACACAATATAAACACGACAAACATATTCTGACAAAATTTACAAATACATACAACAATAGGAAAACCTGCCCTCATATGAAATTATGTAAATTTACAAAATACAGTCATATATAATCTAGTAGAGACACCTTAACATATCCTTAAGGCATATGCATAGAGTTTTTGTTGGGAAATTAGTCTGCAACATGAATATGTAACTGTCCATCACAGATCATTGCAGAGTGCACTTCATCGGCTGGAGGGACGAGGATATCCTGATCACAGAAAAAAAAACAAAAAAACCAAAAAAGGCTTGAGGCTCCCCCGTGTCCATCAATGAGAGCCAAAATGTCACCTCCCTTTGCTGTGAGCTCTTCAAACAAGAGGTGACAAATAACCAGCATGTGGATCCAGTGGTGGACAAAGTACACAACCCCATTACCGGAGTCGAAGTTATAGATCCTCCTGGTCAAAAAATTACTACAAACACAAAGGAAAGCGGCTCAGTCAAATTCTTACTTCAGTTAAATCACTTAGTTTTAAAAATACTTTAGCATTCAAAAGTACATTTTCTTTTTAATATCAACACACTGCTGTATTGAAAGCACTGATTTGCTTATGGAAGTCCTTTGCGACACAAATGCACTTACAACCATCGGGTTAGTTGTTTACTCTTTGCTGACAAAATGTGTTTTATTTTGAAAGGCGGAGGTCATGCATTCGCTTGTTTCTCAGAGCTGGAAGGATGTATTTACACTTTTACATCAAACCCAGTTGAGAGCGGCTACTGTGATTGTGTTTTATTGCGTGAGGAAGACGGTGTGCGGCCAATCATATTTTAAAAAAGATTAAAAAAAATCAACAGCTGACTTCAAACGACAGCCTTCATAGAAAAGTAGTGAAGTCAAAAGTACTGCATTTTCTTTGAAATGTAGTAGAATAAAAAATAATTATCCAAAATAAATAAATTAAAAAAATACTCAAGTAAATGTACTTGGTCACTGCCCACCACTGTATGAATCCACATTAGCAGTATATTTGAAACAG
>OMLB01027962.1:9141-31514 GCA_900302555.1 Myripristis jacobus | reverse complement strand
GCAGTTTTTTTTTTTGTTTTTTTTTGCGGGGTTGGGGGGTGGTAGTGCAATGCAACATGACAGTAAAACAAGACACATTCTCTTCAAAATGGAGTTGGAATAGATTGCAATATGGAATGGGAAAATGTTACATTTTTGCTCATAGTAAACATGAAAAGAAGTCACATGCAAGTGTGCGAAAGCCAGACTTAGCTACAGTACCAAACAAACGCTGATGCTGCCCACTAATAGCGCTTTTCCACTAGTACCTACTCGGCTCGACTCTACTCAACTCACCTCGACACGGTTTTGGTGGTTTTCCATTGCATTTGAGCACCACCTCACCATGGGTGTAGTTGTCATAGCAAGGTGGTGCACCGCCCAGCTCCCTCTGGATTCTTTGGGCCACCACCAAGCACAGAAAAGTCTCCACCTCCACGTTACCGGTTTGCTTGCCATTTCCCGACTTTGCCGACTTCAGTGATGATCAGTGTGCACGGTCACTGTTGCAGTTTTGTTTTAAAAATGCTGGGTTTGGTTTTCGTGCAGGAGTCACTCTCATGTGTAGTCACTCCCTGTCCAATCAGTGGCCTGCGCGGCGTTTATGTCACATTTTGGTTCGACTCAGCTTGCTTGGAACCCCGGCCGAGTAGGTACTAAAATGGGACCTGGTACCAGGTACTACCACGTAATGGAAAAGCTCTCAAACCGAGTAGAGTCGAGCCGAGTAGGTACTCGTGGAAAAGCGCCATAAGCTGGTGGAGGGAAAATGAGGATCACTATCCAGTGCTGGCAAAAGCAACCAAATGGACACTGTGCACCGTTGGAGCCAGGGTGGGGGGTTAGGAGACAGGCTGACTCTGAGTTGACTGATGAAACTGTAAATCGAGTACAGCCCTAATGTATGTACTATTATTTAGTCTAAAACATGTCAAAAAGTGTCAAGATGCCCAAAGAGATGTCTTCAGATTGCTCCCTCAGTCTAACCAGCAAAATCTCCAAAGTAGTAATTTCAAAATGAAATAAATGTAGAAAAGTAAGCAAATTTTGGCACCTTAGTTAAGCTGCAAAAAGCAAATGTTTGGGATTTTTAATTGTTTCAAAGACTTACTTCTATATGTTAATTTTTGTTCTACCCTATTCACTTTGTTTTCTGTTCACAGTGTAATAGTTCTTACCATTTTTACTGCCTTAATTCACTAATAAGGGTTTGTGCCTGTTGTTTGAAAGCTGAGATTAAATGTATCCTCAGCAGAATGCGTCATTTCACACACACGCGCTGACCCACTCTCTCCTTTGTCCAGGCCTTGTGTTGGGATCCTTACAGCCCCTCCTGAGGACCAGCAGTGGTTCTGTGTTAAATGTGCCAGCAAAAAGAAGGACAAAAAACACAAGAAAAGAAAACACAAACCGCATTGAGACTATGCAAAAAGCACATATTTTGGACTTTTGGACTTGCATTAAGCCATCGTGGAACACTGCGACTGCTGTAAAAGGAAAAAAAAAGAAGTTCAACTTGTGGCAAATATTCACTTATATGATTTTTTTCTTTGTTTTGAACGAAATCCGCCATGATAAGATTGTGACTTCATTTAAGGAAAAAAAAAAGGATTTAACCAGCACATATCCAACTTGAGTTATTCTGTGGGCTCCACGGTCCTGTTTCTATCTGCAAATGGTTTCCTTGAGACTTTTGTTGATTTCTTAGTCAAGCCTTCCCAAATGTGAGGATAAAATTAGGCAGCCGTGGAAATCTTGGCTCTGAAAGATTAGAGCTCAGCATTGTCACAGGATAGCAACACAGAGAAGAAAACAACCCACATCCATAGTCATTTCTGCTCCATTATTGCCACAGAATCAGTGACAGACATCTGTTGACCTGTTCCTGGTTTTCTGCAGTATCACTGAAATGTCTTGTATATTAAGATGATGGCTTTGTCTGTGTATAAATGTGTAAATACCAACTTCCAAGCCAAGTGCATTTCGTTCTTAGGATTCTAACTTGTTAAATCCATTTTCAATATATTGGTTTTTAACCTGAATGATTTTCTGTAATTTCTGTACATTTTTTTAAATTGAAATTTGTATTTTTATTTTTCTTCATATGGATTTGTCCTGGAGTTATACTGTAGCTGTGCTTGTAATGTAATTCATTTCGTTGATATTTCAATATTAAAGCTGAACAGTCTGGGTATTCACAGACTTAAAAACATAAATCTCATTACCATCAAAAATGCATTCAGCTTTTCTGTAAACCCATTATCTGTATCCTTTTCCCCCTTTTGAGTTGTCTTTAGCTCAGGCAAAGACCCTCCTCACCCCCTTTTTTTCTCAGTAGTTGTTTGGATGTATTGCATTTTCTTCATGAAAATAGATTGCAAATATTTTAACAAACCAGGTTTCATATGTTGACTTTTTTCCTCCACATTTCAGAGGTGATGACAAAACAAAACAGTATGTACTCAGTATGAAGTGTACCTGAGCTATGCAGTTAGCCCATGTGTCGCCTGTTGCTGCCCAAGTTCAGGATCCACCCTTGCAGCTGTCTGTCTAATGCATTAGCCTTGATCTCTGAGCCTATTCAGCTGTCCTGTCACTTAACACTTCACAAACATGCCAACATTACGTGGGAGAGTGCTTGGCAGTCTGATTGCATAGTGAGGTTCATCTAGAAGACTGATTGTGGACTTCAAATTAGCTTTTCAAAATGGCACCAATTTTTAACAACAAAATGAATGTAAAATGGTCTAAAAGCATCTTTTGCGCTGCCATTTGCAGCAGATCCAATATCTGCCTTTCCCAGAATGACCACATGGGGTCATGCTTCATGCACAGAGACACCATCTGCTAACTGCTATGGCATATTTGAATTCTCTGGGACTTGAAGCAAAATTCACAGCATGCTCACCCAAAAAAGTGCTCTTTCACATAATGAATGTAAGAACTGGAGCAGTTGTCTCCTGGCTGATGGTTAGATGCATGTGTTTGTTTTTTTAAATCATGCAAGCATGCTATGACGTAATCAAATTTAAGGCCAGGCAACTGTCATATGTGGCAACACACAGGATCCTTAATGATAATAATTATTACTGTTAATGATTGCTGTCAGGACTCCAAATGAAATCTAACATTATTTAATTATTTAATCTGTTGTTTGGATGGAGTGAATAAGGCAGTGAGACCTGTTAGTTTTTCCTGTTGTTGTGGGAGTGCCAACATTTTTTATGCTGGCTCTGCATGCCAGATCTACCTTTTTTACATTCTTGGATGCAAAATACACAAATGAAAACACTCCAGGAGGGGTATTGATCTTTTTCCTCTATAAGACAGGCTGTTTTATCAGCAGTCTTCCATGTTTAGATGAGATTTCATATCTAGATAGCAATCACAGCTCAGTAAAAAATAGCATAAACACTTTGGCTGTCAAACTCCTTGGATTACATACAGATACTTGATGGTAGCTAGAGTTAGAAAACACAAACTGGACTCATTCACTCGCAACAGCCCATGTGCTCTGATGGCAGTGAAGGTAGGTTGCACTGTGCATGAAACACAAGGACCACTTTTGCTTACCTTCTTTTCACTTCCTTGTCTTTTTCTATATGTATATTTCTGTCTTTTAAGTCCTACACTTTGCCAGCATGGCATTAATGGTATTGATTTAATATTTAATCAAAAGGGAACTGAAAAATGAAAGCTGGCCATTGAAAAAGGGAAGTAAAATGAGTTCTGCTGATGCAAAACAGCTGACATTTCTGCCTGATAGCTTGTTTACCATATGAAATGCATTCAAGCATTCAGCACCATGCCAGCAGCCAGTTTATACAGCACTGGTGGGGAAATACACAATATCTTCAAAGTTATATCAAATGTGTCACTGCTTGCTTGTTATTTGCAAATGATAGGCTATATAAAGTTTTACGAAAAAAGTCTTTGTAGTCTAAGTGTGGATTGAGATGTCAACATGGTCACAGACACAGAAACGTCCTCTGATGACCGTCACTGTCTCATGCCGTCTCCTCTTATGGTTGTGAGCTTTTCTCTCTGTCTCTCCCTCTTCAATCACACACACACACTGGTGTCAGGTCTCATACAGTCACAGCTTGGTGTTAGCATCTGTTAGATCATAAATTTTTCCTATGAGGGTGTCTTACCCAACACCGACAACGAGAGGGCTGTGAAATGTCTGAAACATAACGGATTAGATATATTTCTCAGTTGAAAACTTCCTCAGCTAGTCAATACCCATCAACAGGATATGACGCTGTTGTAAGACAGCAGATGTTACTCATTTGCATTAACAGGCAATAAAACATCTGAAATTCACAATTTTGTGCAACCATATTAGAATTTATTTTATAACTGTCGTCAATATGTTAAATCTGGTTACAGTAAAAGTGCATGAGCAATTTCCCCTGGTTCATGGTATGAAGCACACTGTGTGCTGAGCCGTGACACTTTCAGTTTTAACCCAAGAAAACACAATATAAGTCTCAGACAGTATCTATTTTGTATAATCAGTCCCATGAGAGGATGAAAGTGGTAAAAAAGAGAAAGCTGCTGGTCGTTTTCACTCATCACGAAGAAGCCACCTGCAGTGCTATAAATGCATACTGTTGTTGGACACACGAGTGCTTTTTTCTTTTCTTTTTTTTAAGAGAAGGCACTACAATATGTAAGTTCACACACAGGATGTGGCTGGTCTCCTTCCTCAACCATGAGGCTTCTATTCTGCATTTACTTGCAGCTTTAAAAACTCATAAATCTATTTCACCGACTCACAGTTTTGTAATGAATTATTTTACATCCAGAATATATATTTGTTTTTACTGTAGATTGAGGTTTAAATTGGAAGGAGTCAGTGAATGGAACACTGCCATGTTTAGTGATAGTGACACAGTGGAGGATCAGAGCAGGAAGGCAGAAGTTCAGTCACTCCGCACTGCCTGTGGCACTGACAGTCTCACTAAGCAGCAACACATCATAAAGAACACGATTTCAACATCAGTGTTTAAAATATTCATGTCAGCGGAAAAGAGCAGGGCTGAAATGGAGCCGATTTGTGCTCAGATCTGAGGAACAGGAACTCCTTCATTTTGGTCTCATCCCCTACGATACCAATACACACTAACATGACCCTGTTTCAGATCACTTTCCCACTTAACGTGTTACTCTAAGGGGACTGAACACCTATGGGGGGGAATGAGACCTCGATTTAATTTCCCCTGGGGTTTGAGCAAAGGATGATTTTTCATTCAAACTGTTGGCCTGATGGTATTGTTACAGCAAAACATAAGTTATCTCATAAAGTAGTTCTGAGAAAAAGAGCTAGCTGTGCTGCTTGCTCTGCCCTCATGTCATATTCTCTACCTTCACATTGTGACTATAGGCAAATGAGCTTTTTCCATTGCAAATAGGCATTTTAAACAGTCTCTGATAAAACAGAGGGTTGAGCTTTGGATCCTGCGATCAGCTGATGATTTATGGCTCCAGGATCTGTGTAAATGCTATGCGGAAAATATTTTCCAGGAACCTCTTTCATCACTTCAGACATGCATACATGTACAGGCACATGTCATGTACGTTATGCTCCTGAATATTGTCAGTGAGTGAGAGTCCGTTTGGCACAGACAGATAATGTGAGCTGAAAAACTTTCAGTGCACTGTAGGTATTTCAAGTCCAGTTTAGATTGACTGCAGCCTGGAATGACGAACACAGGGCCATAGAGAGGATAGCAGTGTAATCCCCCCTTTATTAAAACGTACTCATGCCGACCAGAATGTTTGCTCATGGCTTCAAAAGCAGGCTATCTTTATTCCTGTCTGCTTCAGTTCAATAATGGCATCAGATTGTGCAGGACAGCTCCGTTTTTGTCATCTACTTGTTTGCTACCAGTCAGCTCATGCAATAGAGGAAGTGTGACTTATACACATCCCCATGTCTGGCAGAAGATTATGCAGGAAGTGATGTTGTTACTGGTGAAAGATTACAATTTTTACCTGTGTAGGTGTTCAACTTGGTGATGTGGAGATTTAATGACAAATATGTTTAACACCTAATGGACACAGCTACAGAATAAGCAGAACTCTATTTCTGCTGACAATTAAATGATGGGGTTTTTTTTTGTTTTTTTTTCCGTTTTTTATACTGTATCCCAATTGCAACAAGCTTGACACCCCCTGTCACCGAGGGGCACTGGGCCTTGGCCATTATTTGGAGCAGTAAATATATTTTTAACACATGCCAACATGCACAGTAGTGTGCCACAAAATGAGGACTTGTGGAAGAAGAGATTTTGTGGCAACTGTGCCAATGTTTCTCCTAATTCGCTCCAATCCGACAGTGGGAATAAACCATCCATGTCCAATTTCCTGAAGTTTTCCTAATACGGGTGTCAATTAGTAGAAGAGTGCTACTGTGGCCACAGCTTTACAGCTTGCAAACTGGGCTGCCGCAGGCAGCACAATGCATTAGCGCACGATGAGCTGTCAGAGAGGATTATTTCAGCCACGCCAGTCAGCGAAGGGGGTGGGCGCCGCTCTGCTGCACTAAACCGAGGAGAAAGAGGGGGCGGGAGACAGAGAAAGGGAGAGAAACACACAGAGGAAAGAGAGGAAAAGAGAAGAAAGTGGCCATTACACAAGGTGGATTTTTCCAGAGCACCGATGTTGGAACACTCTTCTGAGCTGGCCCTGGTGCAGAGTTTGTACGTCAACAGCATGCGCTGTCCCCCCTCTGCGGCCGGGGTGTCTGTCAGGAATGAGGACCTGCCTATGAGGTACGTTGGGGTTGGCCCCTCATTGAAATCTGGGCTGGCTTTTGTGGAGCTGCTAGTATTTGTGATGCCTCTTTGTCTGGGCTGGATATTGTTATAGGATGTATTGTTTCCAGTTGAGGCATTCTCCCATGCTGTGTGTGTGGGTAGGGTAGGGTAACACTAGTGCCTCTCTGTGCTTTTTTTCTCCTGAGGAAAATAGAGACCATATATTCAAATCTAATAAATTTCCATCCAAATCAGTCTGTTCTTAACTTGATAAAATTATTTAATCAAGGGTTAGTCATATATCTTTGAATCTCATACCATTTTCAGATTAGGTTTAGATAAAAAAAATGATACTGAATTGCATTTTCATGTAATTTAATCTAAATACTTCTATCTCCTCTTTTTAAAGTTCCACTGGGACTCAGGTACTTGAATGGATTATAAATTAGGAGAGAGACATGGATGTGTCAGGGATGCAGGTCTCCAAATCACACAGGCCACTGACAAAAAGAACTGGACTGAGGCTAGAAGCCCATTGAACACAGCGCAGGCCTAGCTATACCGTCTCAGTCACAATCAACATGAGATATAAATTACCTTTGAGAGAGGACAAGAAGGGACATTTTCATCCCACAGGATTTGCATGTTACAAGTGAGGAGGTAGTGTTACCATTTGTACTTGGTTATCTTGACGCTATAGTTTTTTGGAGAGTCCCCCCTCTCCATTTTGAGAGCGCTTTAGTTGGTCGCCATTCTGCAAATGCTTTCATGAAAGGCAGAGAGGAGGAAAAAGTAAGGCGACAAGTTCATGTTGGCATATACAAACAGAAGTGACATAAGCCACTGGGTTGCAGCTGACCTATTTTTACATGACCTGTTCTACAGTTGGCCAGGAATGGGTGCAAATTAAATGCTGGATGGACTGATGTGTGGGACTTACGTTCCGCTACATGAGGAAAAACCTTTGATGTAAACAACAAAAGCATGGTACGTGTGGTGGATTATGATAGGATTACAATAGTAATAATCTGAGATTAAGAATGGGAGGCTTGCACTGGAAGGCGCCAACAACTAGGCCTAGACCCGCAGTCCACTCCAACAAACATCTTTAAGAAAATCCATGCAGATACACAGCAAAACAACAGAAATAAATTGGCATGATATCATTATTTTGCTTAGTGAGAGCATATTATGTACATGCCTACTTAAACAAGAGGCCAAATGGGATCCTAGTTACCAGAATTCAGTCCCTTTTGTAACAGATCTATTCAGTGAGATCCCCTGAGATCTAATTGAGTCAAAGAAGATATGTGAATGCTGCAGATGGGATGACATTATTGTATTTTTTCTCTGTTTTAATGAAACCTGATACTCCAGAGGCTTAGACTACCTTTTTATAGCAAGCCCCTCAAGCCTAATGGTAATGCATGTTACATATTGTACTTGTCTGCATGTATGTGGCAAAATAGGTCACATATCACATTATGCATACAAACCTCTTTTAGACTGTTTGGTGTAGCATAGCCTGCACGGGTGCCAGGTTGCCTTGATATTGCTATGGATACAAGGATTAAGTGGGATTTCATAAATGGGATATTTCTTAACACTCACTATGAATAATATTTTTAGGTTTTGCAGCTGCTGAGGCAGTAATGAGTGGTTTGATAATTAGGCTAGCACCCCTGCCTCTCTGCTATGTCACAATACTTGACAATGCCCGCCACCCCCAAAACCAAAACCACCACCTTTCTGCTCAGTGTAGCAGAGACCTCGCCCTGCAAGTCCAGCATAACAAAAGAAGATAGGCTCCCCTCCCCCAAAGGACACAACAGCCAAATACAAAAGGGAATATGACCTATGACCCTGGGGGAAAGCAGGACTCAATCAGGCAAGAAAAACTGCATTTTAACCATCTTGCTTTCACTTGTAATAGATTTACTGACCTCTCTGCTGCATCCAACCATCATGATTATATACTCAATTCAAAAAAACAGAAACAAAAAAAGACACGTTTAATTTAGAGGCCTGGGACAAGGGCACATGTGGAAATGTATTACTGTTGATGGTAATGGCTGCAATACTGGACTTGAATGTCTCTCTGACTCCCTGATCACCTGGATTATTAGATCCTTGACTCGTGCACACAGACACCTTACCTTCTCAAGAGCACGCGATAGGATCAGGTTACTCAAAAGGCATAAACTTAACATGTTTTTTTCTCTGAAGGGGCTGTAGGAACCCTATAATAAATCTCACCCACTATAGGGATATTAAAGGATATTACACTGATACCCGTGGTAATAAAAACTACACTATAAACTCAGTGCTGAGTCCCACGGACACCCTATATATGTCCCTATAGGGAGTGATTTTGAGGCGGCAGTAAGCATGGTTTTCATACTTTTGTGAAGAAGCCACGCCTCTGCTTTGCTGCAGCTCGCTGTGCAGTGTGACAGCAGCCTGGTTCAATTTATTTCAACTGGGGACGCGAGAGAAAATTAGATGGAGGAAGGAGAATAAGACGAACACCGGTGTGCTCTCCAGTCTCATGCCGTTTTGAAGACGCCCCCCGCCCTGCACCTGTTCTGCTCCGTCTCCTCGCCGCCCCGCAGGAGTTGAACCTCTTGCAAGTGGACGTCGCTTCTTCATTGTCTGATAGGCGTTGTTGTTTTGAACATGACTTCGGCGTACAACCTGGATTTCCACCCCCTGACTGAAAGCCGGTTATTGAGTTCGAGCGACACAATGTAAGTAACCTAACCATCGATTTGCCTTTGCGACCCTCCGCCCAAAACCTTAGCGTGCTTCTTTGTGGGGGGGAAAGCAAACAACACAGCGTGCAGGGGACTTGGGAGTTAGCTAACGTTAGCTTAACTAGGAACTCGGATGCTAACATTGCTAGTAATGCTAGTCTAACAGGAATAATAGCGCACACCATACGCCCACTTGAACTTATACTAGCTGACCCAACTTAACTTAAGATGCAGCGAGAATAAACCGCATAGAAAGCGCATAATCGGTGAATTTGGTGTCAACTCCATTGCCCCCGAGAGATCAGCTTCTATAAGGCGATATAAATTATTTAGTACCAACATAACGATAACCAGTCTAGCGTGTGTATGTGTGTGTGTGTGTGTGTGTGTCGGATATTAAGCGCGCTAGAATAGTCAAGTGACATGTGCTTCCGGAGATCACACGTTTCGGTATCAAACTAAAAAAAAAAACAGCCTTAGTTGGGTAACCATATAACGACGGTCTCTTTAATTTACACACACAAACACGGCACCCATCTTCTTGTGACTGTGCTGTAAGTTTGAGCTGAACAACTTCACATCGAGGTGCTCCGGATCGAAGGGGTAGGTGGCAGAATGGGCTTCATACTCAATATGCTACGTTTCAAAGGGAAGTTTATTGTCAGCGTTGCGTTGGCTTGCCCGCACGGCCGCCCAAGTTAGCGTTTGCTGATACAGTTGCGTGATTTGTGTCAGTGTATTTTTTTTATCATTGCTCATGAATTCCTTCAGTTTGAACGGGGAAAAGCTAAAAGGAGGCAAGTGGGGCTTCTTTGTAAGCAGCACACGAGCTAAGCTCGGCTCGCCTGGCGCACTCCCAGTCCCTCCCTGTCCGTTAGCAAGCTAGCTAACATCGTTAGCCGCACAGTTTATGGATCGCTGTGGGTGCTCCATGTTGAATTTAGAGTGATTGCTTAACGACAGAAACACGTGGTTGCTACATTATTGAACCATTAATGGAAGTCTTGTGACAGAGCATGTTTGAAAAAAAAAAAAAACGAAGAAGAAGAAAAACAACCAGCGGGCACAGCGGAGCATTTTATAACTCTGCTCTCTAGGCAAAGCTAATTCTGCTGAACAGCGAGCAGCACCCAAAACCCCCAGCCTGCTTTCACAAGCTGTTTAAAGTCCATGTGTTTACAGTTTCAGGAATGCTATCTCTATTTTGCGACGCAGTGGGCTTGGCCCCACTTTTTCCACACATACTTACACTTCTAGCAAAGTGAAGCATTTTACACCGGCTCGTTGTTCTCTGACACCATTTTCAGTTGTGTTATTTTGCAGATGTCTTTCTTTCAACCTTTCACATTATTTTAACTGGGTTATTTTGATACTGTGTTATGTTTCAACCGTTAATCATTTTTTTGTCTGGTAATTCACAGCAACCAGATGCTGGTTACTGTGAATTGCCCCAGACTGCAAGTTAATTTCTTGCCCAGGGAATTATGATTATTACTATTGTGATCTGCTCCTTCATCCTTTAACCAGATCTGTGATGATGACCTCAAATCAAGGAATGGTTGTACAAATTAGTGGATTTGAAGGCATTTCTGGCAGTTGTCTGTATGTGCCTGTAAACCAAGCAGAGGAACTATTTCTTTCTTTCATTTTTCTTTCATTTTTTTTTTTTTTTTTTTACTCATCAATGAGGGATATCTTATCTTCTGGCTGTGAAAGACAGTAAGGTGTTGATTAGATCTGCGACACCCAGCTGTATTTGATTGATTCGTGCTGCGATTGGTGACACTGAGAACGACTATCTGGGCTTAAGCGTGATCCCTTGGCAGCAAACACCAGCACAGTGCTATGTCAGTGAGCTAAGCATCATGGTGATCCCTTTGTTGTGAACGGGGAGCTGTTGATCTGTGAGATGTGTAGGCTCTTGGCACCAGGTCCAGGGGCTGCTCAGGCCAGCTGTTCTGCTCTCCCGCCCTTTCACTGTGACGGCAGTGGTGGTGGGAGAGCGCCTTGCAGACAGATGTTGAAGGCTGGGAGCAGGAGGGCTCTGATCTGGTCTGTCACCTGTTCCTCTGCGCCTGCTGCTGGTGTGGAGCACCAGTGACCCTGTGTCTAATTAGAAGACCGTCTGGCCTAGAGCAACATGCATAGCCTTAGTGCCCCTTATCATGTCCCCTATCTCTGATGTCGGGTAGTGTGGTCGAAGGTTGAGCAAACTGTCCTGCAAGTTTCACAAATAGACAGCATTGTGGGACGGGATGTTACATAAGATCAAATGCACTTGCTGTGGTTCAGGAAATTAACGAAGTCAATACTGAACTTATGAAGTCAGTACTGTGTCAATAACAGTCTGTGCTACAGTCCTACTGAAACGGCACGCTAACAAGCTATGGGATGTTCAAGCTGTAATGATTTTATGCAAAATGGAGAACACCGAGCATAAGCTAATTACCTGTTTAGGCCAGCCTGCTCGTGACCTAGAAGTCAACAGTCGATGTGTGCAGTCCACAAGAAGTGGATTCAGCTGTGTGGTTTTAAAAGATTTTCTCAGGCAGACAAATCAGAGCAGCAGTAGTGGACTAGGGGGAGTAGGTGTGTCAGCTGGGTAACCTTTCTCTTTTGGATAGGTGCCTAAGTGGTACAGAAAGCCTCTGGTCAGTGAAAGGGCTACATGCTATTGACAAATAATCATACTGGGGTTATTTTGTTCTGTATTGCCAGATAAATCCAGTGCAATATACAGACACAGATTTTTCAACAATTTATCAATATTTTAGATTTTTCAGCAGAAATTTCGATAAAACCTCAGATGTTGTTGCTTTATGTTTGCTGTGTTTGAATACAGTGGAAGTGTTTTAATCTGAAACTTGAATTATAGGGCAGAAATTGGGCTTTTTACCAGAATGTAATGTGTTGGAATCCATTTTGAACACTGACCATTCTGATAGCATAATTTCAGCCTCTTGCGGTTTTGGAAGTTGGAGTACTTCATAGTGTGATATTTTTATGTAATTCTGCAGCCCTGAAAGCTGTTGTAAGACTCTTTGCATGTTTCCCTTTTGTAGGCACAGAGTGAAAACAAAAAACATGCTTGGTAAGGTGTGTCCCGTATTCATTTAAGATGTCATGTAGTCTGTTTCAGGTTAGGATAATGGATGACTTAGTAAGTCAGAGCAGTAAGCCCACCCTGTCGAAGTAAGCAAGTTTAATTGCTGCTTTTAGTGTGATGTTTGTCTCTTCATTTGAGATGCCTTGCTGTGGCTCTGCCTCTCCTAGTGAGCCCCGCCTCATGATTTGCATTCATGCTCTATCGGAGAGAAGTGTGACCACAGTTTATTTGGTTGGAAAGTGATGCTTCATATTCGACTCGTCATTCACACCGGCTTTACCTCGCAACGTCATCTATACCCATCAGGGACACTCAGTGTTATTATGGAGCTAATGGGGCGGGCCTTGTCATCAGATGCTGGCCGTCTGTTAACATGGGGCCCATTCAGAGGCTGATTGAACATGTCTGTCTTCATCAGGGGAAATGCAACAATGAAATCAGGCCATATTGAGCTGAATTAGAGTTAATGCCAGGAGGAAAATGTCTTAATACCTCCTCATCAGAACCCGAGTGTGCTGATTAGGGGGGCCACCACTTGGTATGGAAATCAAATGATACGCAGTCCCACTTATGCTTTCCTGTTGGAGGTGGCATCCCTCTTTGGTTGTCATTGTTTTTTCAAACCTGTGTCACATGAAACAGAGTGACTCTTGAGTGCATTTAGTGAATTTTGTCAGAGGGTCCTACTGCAAACAGTGTGTGAGACCTGGCCCTAAGTGTCGAGGTCAGTTTGCAGGCTAAGCCTCTGTTTATGTCACACGGTTATTTTTATTCCAAGTTTGGGATCACTTATTCAGCCCGTCAGCAAATATTCTGCTTTTCTTGTGTTGCCTATTAGGTAGTGGAAAAAATAGATGTAGCTAGTGAGAGAGGGCCTTTATGTCCTACTTGACAGCTGTCAAAGATATTACCGAGGCATTAGAGGCATTCTAACTTTCTCTATCCTGCTGAAGCAGCTTATAGGGCCATTGGTTTCCTGAAAAAAGTGTCATGATTTTGTTCAGGGTATTACCAGTAAACAGCTGTTTTACTTGACTGATCTTCCTCTTTTTCTCAGAAGCATTATGTGCGTCCATGTGAACTTTGGCTTTTTTTTTTTTTATCCCCAGTAAAGCATGACAGCCTTGTACTGCTGACAGGCAAAATAACCCTGAGGCAAGGGAATAAGTTTTAGTCTATTACCCAAACAGGAAGAGCCTCAGTAATGTGTGTAAAATTGCCCCAGCAGGTCTTGCTAAGATCAATATTTTAATTACAACAGCATCATGATGGTGTAATAGAATGACATTCTAGGTAATTATAGTAACCATCAGGGTATATTAATGACAGGCATCAAAATAATGAATGTTAACTCCAAAGAGATGAATCAGATTGATGAAAGTTAACTCAAAGAGAGGAATGAGAGGTTACATTGCATCAGTTTTTGTAACAATTTGCTTCCACTAGGTCATCATTCTCCACCTCATGTTGCTTTTGACTTCCTGTGGTTGTAAGATCAGTAATGTCAACACCCACCTACAACGCTGAGTTTCCAAAATCATATGCCGCACTTGCCAAATTGGATTGCTTTCTATAATGGGATCAGCAAAGGTGTTACTGGCATACTTGTACGGTCAGAGCGCACCAACAGGGCAGACACATGGTCCTGATAAATCACTTGTTTTATGGGAGGTGCAACAGCAAGTATGCAACGATCTGGGCTCTGAATGACCTCTCAGCTGCTGCAGGGTGTCTCGGAGTGCCGTGACCCGCCACATCGTCGGGCGGTTTCTGAAAGCTCAGCAGAAGTCTTCTTCAGTGATATCTGGGAACATACGGCAGGGTGGTATAGGCCTTAAGCCACAAGGCGCATGTTCAAGCTCTTTGTGTTTTGAAAGTATCAGTCCTGCTGAGCAAGATGGGCAGGGTCTACCAACACCCCAGGCCTGTAGCCCACCTGTGCTTGGACCTGCTTTGAAGAGGCAAGCAAGAAAAAAGAATAGCAATCAAGTATCAAATCATACATAACTAATAATTGTGGGGCACAGCTAACTTACTAGTAATGCAGCAGTTCTTCCGGTAACCATTTCGTAGATGTGTGCTAGAGGGTAATTTGCCTCTGAGACCCAGTTTTGGTCCAAGGCCTGACCCCAGGATCAGTTCTACTATGCAATGTAAGAAGCACTCTGAATGCAAATGAATGATGGTTTATTTTTTGAATCATGTAACAATCCAGTTTTGATCCAAGCTTTTCCATTCCTACAATGAGGTTGTATCAGAAGGGTGCTCGGCAAAATGGCGTCCGGGTGCCTTTTGGCAAAACTGGATAAATGGTGTCACACACCACAGTGCTGTGGCCCTAGTAGACGTTGCCTTCAATGTGTTCCAAAGCATCTCTGTGACTTGGCCCATTGTGCTGTAGAGGGAACGGTGAATAGTGTTCTCCAGCATGGGGGAACAATATGTGATTGTTTCCCTGCTGTGGTGAAGAAGCTGTAGGTTACTCCCTGTACCATCGCCAAAACACCCAAGGAAGAGATGGACTGCGAAATCCCTGTCTGCTAACCAGCGATTCTTCGACATTTAGGGTGTTTTGACGTGTAGTGCTTGGGGCTGGTGGAGGGGGGGCAGTTGCCCCTTCTGTTTGTGGAGAGACGTTTTTGTTTGGCTGGTTGCTGTTGGTTTTTTTTCTGTTTATTTCAATCATCATTTGGATTTATTGACAGCCAGCACTGGGCAAGTAGTACTGGTTTAAAAAACAAACAAACCAAAAAAAAAAACAGTTTATAAAGACGTGGAGTTGCATTTCTGAAGAACAGAGGTTGAAGTGTGATTTGTCAGTATGTCGTTTAAGTCCTTTAGGGAGTTTGGCGTTTCTGCAGAGCGCCTGGGCTCTTTTTGTAAGAGATGGATGGCTCGTGTCCAAAGGTCTGTATGCGAAACTCTCTTTACTTTATTTAGTTCCTCTCTCTGTCAGTTTCTCTTTCTGTGTACAGTCTTGTTAAAAGAAAATGGGGACTGTGTGTTGTGCCAGACCGATACCCCAACTTTAGTCCCGTGGGTCTCATCTTATGTGTGCTCTTCCTGTGATCCTCAGCCCGGGTGCAGTCTGGTTGCACCGTGTGTACCGGGCGTGATGCCTTATGCTCAACATGATTTCTCTGTGTTCGGACAACTGTTGGATGGCTGCAGCTCCAGCCTTATGCCTAGTTTCTCGTTTGTTTATCCCTGTTGGGAAATGTTTGTGTGCGCGCTTGTATTTGTGTGTGTGAACAATATAAAAGTGCCGCAGTTGCAGGTGCACTGGTGTTGACGGTCTGTCCCCATGCCTTGCATCAAAGGAAAATGGCATCATTGGGATTTTGAGTTATCTCTATAGTATGCTACCCCAGACACAGTTTTTGTTCCGAATGCTGCTATACCATCCACTACTCCGAGGACTGCATTTGGACTGAAATGAAAATCAAATTGGAATCCATGCCAACAAAAATATGATGTACTGCTTTCAATTTAGTCATATGTTTCATATGTTTTTTTAGGAAGGTGACTTCCATGGCAATAAATGGAATGGCATGTAATTTGAAAATGTGCTGCATGAACGATGCAGTATTGGTACTGACAGCTTATTTGCAGTGTAGGTCAAATGATGAGTGTCAGATGAGCCCCCCCCCATTAGAAAGCATTCACTTGTGGCAGTTTTTTATTGTTCCTGACCTACGTGGTAAATTATGTTTTTAAAATATGAATTATTGGGATCTTGCTCCAATGTCAGACACCATAGCCATGCACTTGATAATGGTCAATAGATCATGTAAAAAGAATATGGTGAAGAGGCTGAGGGACAAAACTCAACAACACTGGTATTTTTCTTTTAATAACCCTGATAGTACTCATCTCTCCAATGCCGTCATGCTAAGTAGTTTTGAGCCACTCCAGGGAAGGCCTGGATTTTCATGTTGGTTGGGCTTTTTCATTTAGTTAATATAATTAGCTCCCCTTTATTGTCTTTCCCCTTTTAACAGGGATGTTGAAGCTGACTTTAAGTACCACTGCACTGTCAGATACGTTGTCACATTTTGATGTTCGCTGTTGTTGTGTACCTTGTTACGGCAAGCTTTTCAATTTGTGTTTATGCTGTAGATTCACACCTGTATACATGCTAAATGTGCAGTTTCAGATTCTGAAATATGTCTTGGCAGGCAGTGTAGAAAATTCATTACTACTTTTCATTGCAGCCCAAATATTAATCCTAGTTGCATTATTGATGCATTTTGCTCTGTCTCCAGTGGATTGATGCAGTGATGGATATAGATTCTGTATTATATTTGTTTAAAATGACTGAAATGAGAATACTACACATGCCTTTTTTCCTTTCTTCTCTCTCTCTCTCTTAGCAACGGCAACAGCAGCAAGATGAACGGGTCGCTGGAGCACTTGGACCAGCCAGACCCAGACTCCATTAAGATGTTTGTGGGCCAGATCCCAAGATCCTGGTCAGAAACAGAGCTGAAGGAGCTTTTCGAGCCCTTTGGAGCTGTGCACCAGATCAACATCCTTCGTGACCGCACCCAGAATCCCCCTCAGAGCAAAGGTGCAAATTTTTGTTCATTTTTGTTATTTTTTATTTTTTATTTTTTTAAAAATCACCAGATGCTAGAAGTTTTTTTTTCTTAGTTTGTTTTACCAGTGAATTAATTTTTTAGAACAGATTTAACACACCCATTTGATGGTTTGGTTATCTGCCCAAGTGGCTTGTTAGATGGACGGAAGCTTTACCAGCATCTTGGCTGGTGACTGGTGTTAATTTCACATGTAACATACCGGAATAGGCGTGGTCCTGCACAATACGTAAAATCCTGCTACCACCATACATTGTTGCATTTCAACACAATACCCTTAAGCAGTATGCAGCCCTACCTGTGTGCACATGCAATACAGCTGTGTTTGTGCTTACTGATGAAGGGATGATTCAATTGTCTGTTGCATTTCAGGGTTAAAAAATAACATGCTTTTTCATAACCCTGCATTATGGAAATGTTCTTTTTACTTTGCTGTGCTGGTTTAAAAGTGGTGTTGGATAAAGGAGAGTGTAGGGAAGAGTGTTATTCGTCTGCAATTTTCCATTAAGACATCCATCGATGCACTCACCTTAGAAAACTAGAGTGCTCGAGTTGAGCGATTCAGTTTAGGTTGCAATTAGAGGAGACAGTGAAGTGGAAGCCTGCCGTCTGCAAAGAGCGGCAGAGTGCCACTGGAAGTGCCCAGTCTCCCGGAACTAACTGCAGGTGTATGGAGTAAAAGGCCGCTTCCTTCATGTAAATATCCTGAGTTTATGACGTCTCCCAAATTTCAATTCCCTCGACACTTGGGTGACTTGCTACGCTTCAATGCCCTAATACATTCTTGGGTTTTAATGTGGGGCTGCCTTTGATGTTGGAACTAAGTGTCTGTATGGAGTCTACCTGCCTCTGCCACCGGTTTGATGGTTGTCGCTTAGATTTGGCCAGGTAGGAGACGCGTTGTCTCCTCCTGAGTTGCGACACCTCTTTGCCGCACTGTTCCAAGCGGCATCCCGGTACTGGAATTCACATGGTCAGTCTTAAACATAAATTCGCGTAAATCCAACATCACTGCCATATAATCCTGTGTGTGTGCTTTCAAAAGGGGACAAGTTGAATTCTCCTAGGGTGCTGATTATGCAGTGTGTGTATATATACAGCCAACATTGTGCGGTTCATTGGGAGGCTGAATAGTTCAAAGCCCCCTTTTTTTTAGCAGAAAGCCCTCCCCTGTTCCGAGGCGGAGTGTCAGCTGTGATGGCCCATTGACATGTTAATGCCATGTTAATGTATTCTAATAGATAATCTGGCCTGATCACAGCAGCCTTTTGGCTCGCCTAGCCTGTGTGAGGTGAATTCATTTGAACAGCAACCCCCACCCCTCCCTAAAATAATTTCCACTGCCCTCCTTCTCTCTCCTCCCTCCTCCCCCCCTCTTGTTTCTTGCTAGGGAGCAGTAGTCATACCCCTGCTGGGAGAGCTGGGGGCAGTTTTATCAAAGAAAGCTAGCCTGACACCCCCTGGCCTATACTTTGTTTACACACCAGTTAATATGCCCTTGACACCCTCTCTTATGCCATCAATCTTGCTTTTGTTTGATTCATTCATTGGAATCTCTCTAGTCTCACTTGCATTTTTATTGTTTGTTTTGCCACAAATGTATTGTAGAGCCCTCAAATTTGCGGGATGTTTTTTTTTAGGTCACATTTACTGCAGGTTATGAAAAAATCATCTGATAACTATCACGCCTCTCTGTTGGATGGTTTATTTAGCTCCAGTAAAGCGGAGGCGGGCTAAGTAGCAGAGAAAGAGAGCTCAGCTGGTTCTGAGAGAAGAGAGCAGCTCGATGCATATTAGAGTTCACCAGCTCTCCCTGCGGCCTGGGAGCTCCAGTAACAGCATAATACACACTATGTAGGTCAGAGACGCTGCAGTGCTCCACTTCTCCAGCCCAGTGAAACTGACAGGCTGGAACGCCACTGGCGGTCTGCTGGGACGGAAGGATGAGAGGCTTTTTTTTTTTTCCTCCCCCTGCTCTTCTTTTCTCCATCCCCTCCCCCAATGCCTCCCTCCTCCCCTGACTCCTCTTCCTTGCTCTCCCTCCTGCTCTTTCTGCCTCTTTGTGCCATTTCCCTGTTTCTCGTGTGTGTGTGTGTGTGTGTGTTGATGTATGTGTTTTTATGTGATTGCATTCTTATGTAATGCAGCACCTCCCACTTGGCATATGGGTTTTGTGTCCTGGCTTGCCGGCACTATGTTGACCTGTCCACTGCACATCAGTTCCTGGTGACAGCTTTCTCACCCTATGGTCTTCTCCCCAGCCATGTCACACCGCAGCCTTCAACCATCTTGTTATCTCCCATACTCTCACTGCGAGCTCATGTGCTGTGTGCACCATCGAACAGCCAGCAATATCATGTCACATGTTACGATCATGTGACATGTGGAAAACACTTTTATCCATTTGGACTGTTTTGTGTTCTTGAGCAGCTGCGGTTTAACACGTTTTGTTCTTACTGTGCCATGTTATTAATGCCTTTTTTTTGGTCTTGTTTCTCCCCCTCCTATTGTTTGCCCCTGTTTCTCTCTCTATCTGCAGGATGCTGTTTTGTAACTTTTTATACAAGAAAAGCTGCACTAGAGGCCCAGAATGCACTGCACAACATAAAGACCTTAAGTGGGGTGAGTAAGCACTGTATGGGCTGCTTTAGCTGCTTGAGCCCTTTTCACATCCGTGGTGCAGGCTGTGAGCTGTGTGCTGGCCGATAATGAGCTCTCAGCTCGCTGAACGCCTGTCTGGCCAGAGAACGCCGCGCAGCTAGCCATGCACCAACACCACACAGAGGACTGATCTGAACCTCACCTCACTGAATTGATGAGCTCACAGTCCCAACACGTACACAGAAGGGTCAGGTAAAGTTTGCTTGTCCAGGGGGCAGGTTATTCACTGAAGTGCAGGACCCCAATGCCACAAAGTGGAACAAATTATTAATGCTTGCCCTCATGAATCATTGATGCAAATCTGCATTCTTATTTCCCACAGTTGGAAATAAAAAAGGAGGAGAGATGAGGTCTCATATCAGTGAAGCCTGGTCAGAGAGGGTGGGGTGTCTTCCTCACCTGATTTATCAAGAGCGATTTAAGCCCAGTCAACTGGAAAAAGTGTAATTGCTCGTTAAACCTTTGCAAATCTGCCCAACCTACAGCCCGTTTGAAATTACTCTCCTTCCAATCAATTAAATCAATACCAAACAACTGGTCTTCAATTAAATCAATAGCCTAGCTTATTGGAAAGGAGACATTGTCACTGGCTTTACTGGTAAATATTGAAGCAGGTTGATAAATGAGGGTAGCAAGCTTGTGCACAGCCCTACTTCTTGCTGGAGGACCATCAATCAGGGAGACATTTCAAATAAAGTGTGGTCTGACAGCTCAGCTCTCAAACCCCGGTTCCCAGTCATGCTGTTACTGGCATTGACTGCAGTCGAGTGAGTTTGGTTTGCGTGACAGTGGAGAAGCTTGTCCCTGTTCTGCCTCTCTCCTGTCTGTGCCTCTCTCTCCTTGGTCAGTGACGCTAGCCAGTGCCCATACAGAGCAGACCATCTGTCTGTTTCTCTTTAGTGCTTCTCAAAAAAACAAAAAAACCCCAACACATTTATAACTACAGCTCACTCAACCACTTCATGCATAGATTTATCTCTCTTGTTGTTGATGTTGTACTGCAGGTGAAAATGCTGAAAACGTATCCAGTCATTGTTCTGTGTCGCACAATGCATCCGACGTTTTATACTGGAAACAAAGGTGGCTGTTGTGCATCTACTTCCACGTATAATCAACACGTTTTTGAAAGTGCCTGGGGACATAATATCCAGGTTGAGAGATATCAACTCAGATGGACCACGCCTTGTTCTGCCTGTGAGGCGTGCGATGGGTAATAGGAAATGAAGTAAACATATTATCTCGCACTCTATTATTTAAAGCACACTGTACATTTAAAAGTGATACTGATGCGGCTTGCATGTCAACGATTTCTGCAAAATGGATCCTGTGAAGATGAGAGATGTTGACAGGAGGAATCGATAAGTTAAATCACAAGTCTACACTACAGCAAGAAGTGAAATTGGATACTCCGAGAATTTGATCCCCATCATAAATTCGTAGACACTTCTTCCTCCTGGAGCTGGTTGTAGTGAGGGATGATGGTGTCAGAGGCAGAGAGGGAGGGATAGTTGAAGGTGTGAGACCCTCAAGATGAGCGGTAAAGAAGCCGTACGCCTGTTTTGTCAATGATGGCATCTGGGGATAGCCACGTATCGACACATGCAGCGTTAACTATGCTTCCGGCCTTTTTTTTTTCCAGATGCATCATCCTATCCAGATGAAACCTGCCGACAGTGAGAAGACAAACGGTCAGTGGATGTAGTGTGACACCGGACAACATGTGTCTCAGCATGTTGCCTATGATGGATGCACGCATGACATCTTTCATGGAAGAGTCGCAGGATTGTTCGATTTTGCTAAGATGAATTGAGGGAGAGGGGTGTTAAAGAAGGGGAAAATCTGGATTGTGTCAATATTTAACACCAAGATGAAGACCCAAGCATGACTTAGTTCAGGGAATCTGCAGCAAATACACAATTTCTATATGGTGTCAGGGGTTAGGAGGATTAAGGGCTTTAAAAGGCACGAAGGGGAGTCAAGCAGGTACAGAGGATTGGGTAGAGAGCATAAATAGATGATAGAGCAGTCATCTGTCTAGAGAGGTAGAGACTAAGGGAACAAATGAAGCTGCAAGTTGGAGAGATTTGTTCAGCAGGCTGGCACCTTGAGTGAGAGCCAGACAATGTACCAGCATGACAAGAGGGGAGATTGAACACGAAAAAAAAAATGGAGAGGTTGAAGATTCAGCGCCTGATGCAGTCGCCATTTTCATAGCTCTATAATTGTTTGGCTTTCACTTAATTCCCATTCCCATTGTCACTCTTTTTTTTTTCTCCCCCAGCCGTGGAAGACAGAAAGCTCTTCATTGGAATGGTTTCAAAGAAATATGGGGAGAATGAGGTCAGAATGATGTTCTCGTCTTTTGGGCAGATTGAGGAGTGCCGAATTCTCCGGGGACCAGATGGCCTTAGCAGAGGTGGGTGTGCTCTCAACATAGCTGCAGTATTCCCAGTCTCACAATCACCACCTTCGGCATAGCCCAATACACATTCTCATCAAGTATTTATACCCC
>OMLB01027960.1:3874-19485 GCA_900302555.1 Myripristis jacobus | reverse complement strand
GCTGCAGGAGCAGAGGGAGCTGGAGGCTGATAACCCCCTGCTGAAGCTCCGTGACAACAGGCTGTGGTCTCCCCTGACAACGCATCGCATGTGACCTTTGACCCTTTGAGGATGATAATAAACTTTACATGTGGGAGACTCATTCACCCTCGTGTGCACATCGAAGTCAGTGGGGGTGAGATAAAAACACAAATAAAACGCAGCTGAGAGCTGATGGAGACACTGGTTTCATACTGGTTTCAGACTGGTTTCAGACTGGTTTCAGACTGGTTTCAGACTGGTGTAATACTGGTTTCAGACTGGTTTCAGACTGGTTTCAGTGTCAGAGACAGGATTTCCTGATATGAAGCCAAAACACTGGATCGATCGTGACTTGAACTGCTGATTCTAACCAGGACTGGACTGATGTTGGTTGTTGAAGGCCTGAAGCATCCTGGGGTTGAATCTTCGGACAGCTGCTGGGTGTGACTCCGCACTGAAACGCAGATCTAGAGGAGTGACGCACGCATGTTTGTTCTGAATCCTTGAATGCAAAATGTCAGTTTTGAGCGACAGCCGATGTTTTCAGGTTGTCTTGTGGCTGTGTCCGGGAGCGGGGACAAAAGGGACAGTTTTCTCTCGTGAAGGGGAGCAGCACTTTATCTTCGCTGTGAGTGTTGATGCCAGCTGCTGCTAGTTACTGTGAAGTCGTGGTTTCTCTGTGATGCTGGTTAGTTTGTGTCTGAAGCTGCATTTACATTCAGCTGCCGTCCGTCTGAAACACAAACAGCCAGGAGGAGCAGAGCCGAGCCGAACACACACTGCCTGATCCTTCTGCATTTTAAAAAGGTCGAAGGTCATCAGTTTGGCCATTTACATCAACCAAAACATAACCATAAGTGCAATGCACCAACACCTAGCAGCAGTGCGTTTGTAGGGACAGCAGATCAACCCGAGTGATTTATTTATTTATTTATTCTTAATTAGCCAGTCGCTGCTGTTTGGTTGGCTGTTGTTGTTGTGAGTCCTGGTTCTGCCTGCTGGCTTGTTGAGTGACTACAGACCAAATCATGTGCTAACAACAAAAGCCACTTCCAGGTAGAAAACTGGAGGTTCATTTAAATTGCGGAGGTCGGCAAATTAGATCATTTCTGTCTTCGTTATTCAGCCGTGATTGTAACTTTCGTAGATGTACCGTATCATTTTTACATTGCCTGCAAAGTATAGATATTTTCTGGGTGTATATGCAGCAGCAGACGGCACTTTAACCTAACTGAAGTCAAAAATCATCAACTGTGGCTTTCAGCTCAGCTGAGATGCTCTGATTCGTATGACTGGTAAAGGTATTTTTTGCAAAATCTTGATTTCACTACAACTTATTTCCAGCCCTTCTGCATCAAACACAGACCAATACTGCTGTGAATGCAGAGAATCCAGATCACATGACTGGCAGGTTCAGTCACAGCAGCCACTATGATGTGAGTGAGGCATCTTAGAGAAGCTGGAATCAACAGAGTTTGTTATTTTATCTGATAAATGACTAACACCATTAACCAATTATCTAAATTATACATTTCCAGTCAACTAATTGATTCAGCTCTAATTGGTAATTTTGGTTTTTGTATTTTAAATCGTGGCACATACCTACCAGCTGCAGCAGGCAGTGGTTGAACTGGGCGGCTCCCAGTAAGAATGTGAAGCAGCGAGGAGCCGAGCCGAGCTCTCCTGGAGAAATGAAGGTTAATAAAACTGAAAATGAAAGTGAGATCTGTCTGTCAGCACCGTCACTGAGGCGTCGTTTTCTGAACCCCACCAGGCAGCAGCTGCTCAGAGGGAAAGTACATTCAGAGGTCTCATTAATTTACACGACTGAGAGAATTAATTCTGTCATGATTCTGAAACTGAACAACTCTTGAGCATTAGCACCATCTCCAAATCAGACACCCACATTTCTGTCAGGGTTCTCACAGGAAAAGAAAAAAAGAAAGGCTGTAAAAGGTTTTGAAAATGTATGGATATAAAAAAAAAATACATTTTCAAATGAAAATATACTACCTACATCCATCAGAAATGCCTCTGCTCTCATCCTGAGGAACATCCTGTGATGGATCTTAAGGTTTAACATTTCACCATCAGGCTCTGGTGTCCTCTGCAATACATCAGAGCATCAATCTACATTCAATAATCTAAAAACTTTCAGAAGAAGTAAAAGCTGGATGAAACTACTGGTTTAGGCAGGCATGTTTTAATACAAAAAGTCAGTTGTAAAAAAATAAAAAATGATTTAAGTTAAAACCAGTCGGTTGTCCAAAGCCCGCTGGCAACAGTACCTTTCCTACACACAACATCAACACAAACAGAAACAGTTCCGAGGGAAACACAGATATGAAACTCAATACAAAATATCCAGGCTTTTTTCTTTCTTTTGACCAAGACTTAGACATGAAGAGTGTCTGCTGGAAGACGTGTAAGGCAGTCTATACGTCCGATACGTCTGGTAAAGTTTGTCTTAAAGGTTCTTCAAAGCTCCAAAGGAAGTTGCAGGAGGCAGAAGAACCCTCTCTCTGATGTTAGTGTCACAGGCTGTGAACCGTTCCATTAGGTTCCTCAAAGAACCCTGATGTTTTCCCAATAGTTGTGATCTGAAGATGCTCACTGAATCCCTTTCAGTTTTTACAGAGAAGAAAAAAAAGCTTATCAGTCAAAAGCCATTTGGCTGCAAGTGCATTCAAAGCAGCTGGGAACTGAAACATTAACAGAACAATGAAAGGCCAGCGGCAGCACCGGAGTTCCAACCGGGGCTTTGAAAATCTACATATCAGAATTTTTTAAGTCAATGCTCTTGTCCAGAGCGACTTGCTATGAAGAAGCAAGGAGGAGTTGAATGATGAACATATGGCTGTGGTGGGGATGGGACCTGTGGCTGTTATGTTACGCTGTGGTCTCCCTGTCACCTGAACTGGGACTGGGAGAGGGGGCAGATCCTGGCTGTCTGACCACTGAAAACAGTACAAAGGGAGCCCGAGTCAAGAGCTGAACAGAAACTCAAGAAGTAAATTGAACATACCAGGTCTCCTCCCATTCAGTTAGTATTGCTGAACTGTAATCTTAAAAAAGAATTAGAAATAAATATACAGAAGACTATGGCGATAGAAACATGGCATTTTCCTCAAGTCTCTCCATAAATGTGTCCAAGGGCGTCCAAGGCAATCTCCTTCCTCCTTCATCCAACTCCACTGCCCCATCAGCGCCGTCCTAAACCCACCAAGAGGTCTTGCTCTGCAGCGTCCAGCCACCTGGGAGTCCAGAGAGAAGACTGTCTCTCCTCATTGGTCCTGTGAAGCTCCTGGATGCTCTCAGTGCTGCTAGAAGGCAGTTTAGCCCAGTTATGTCCATTAAACTGGTGGTCGTCAGCCCGGATCCAACAGCGTGCAGGACAACACTGCAGCAGCTGATTCCACTGCTTCCTCCCTCCTGCGGCTCACATGAAATCAGCTGCTGCAGTGACCGGATGGAATGGAAAACCTGCAAACTCTTGGGTCCTAATAAGACCACGGCTGAGAAACACCGGTTTTACGGACAGCGGTTGTGTGTCTGGGACAGTTTTCTGGGCCAGCGGGCGTTATCTACCTTCTACATCCCATTAAAGCCTCCTCTTTGCCCCCCTCTGTACCTGCTGCTGCCCTGACCTCCAGGGGCGGGGTACTCCCCTAGAAGACTGGCTCCTGGGAACTCTCTGCCAGCCTGCGGGAAACCCCAGACCAGAGTGGCACCCGGGGGCCCCAGACCCCCCGGCCAGACGGCTCCAGGCGCCAAGAGGCCCCTCACCCCCCCCAGAGCGGCCAGGGACCC
Organism: Myripristis jacobus; assembly: GCA_900302555.1. Classification (NCBI taxonomy): domain Eukaryota; kingdom Metazoa; phylum Chordata; class Actinopteri; order Holocentriformes; family Holocentridae; genus Myripristis; species Myripristis jacobus. The sequence continues at coordinate 15,654 of OMLB01027960.1, read as the reverse complement.
CAGCATGGGGGGAAAGGGCTGGCTGGAGAGCAGAGTGAGATTAGCAGGGTGGGGGAGCAGGCCGCCCCCCGGCTGCGGCTGATGCTGCAGGTTCTGGTGTTTACTCTGGTGGAGCAGCTGCTGTTGGCTGCCGGGCGGCAGTTTCTGCTGCTGGCTCTGGTGCTGCTGCTGGTTCTGTTGCTGCAGCTGGAGCTGGTGCTGTTGGATCTGGCGCTGGAGCTGCTGCAGTCGGGGCAGAGCAGGTGCTTGGGCGTCGTCCTGCTCTGTTACCATGGCGCTGCCATTTGTTTTTCTGCAGTCCTGGTTCCTGGGCGGCGCTGCCTCTCCTTCTGTTGGCTGCTCCTGGCCCGCCTGCCTGTCTCTGGGAGCGGAAAACAACAAAACGTCAAGCTGTACCATCAACGCATTCACAGCAGCAACTCAACTTTATTTATACAGCACCCGTCATACAAACACGCAGCCCACAGTGCTTCACATTGCAAGATTAAAAAGATCACAGCTTAATTAATTAATTAATTAACAATACACAACAATTAAAAGTATGCTAGACTAAAAATTACAATAAAAACTATGAAATGTTAAAAACAAATGAATGACTGTCAATAAGATAAAATAATAATAAAAACAAGGATAAAAATAAATATGAAAGCCAATGATTAAACTGAAAAACTAACATTACTCCAAAATAAAAGCTGTAGTAAAAAGATGGGTCTTTAGTTTCCTTTTAAAAATACCAAGCGATGTTGCCGTTCTGACTGTTGATGTTCAAAGGAAACAGCGGGTCCAAGGTTTCCACAATGGCAACTGGTGATTCTACACACCTGACCTTAACAACATCTCATATGCACATGTGCTGCCAAATACAGGCAGATTGTTTGCTATGTGTACGCACAAAGCCTTAGAAATATGCATGCAGAATTATTTTCATCGGATTTATAAAGCATGGTTCGCAGTCATTGAGGAATTGGGCGTACATGCATGAGCCTCTTCTCCAGTGACACAACCAGTCATAACTGTATGAAAACACTGGAAACCAGCCGTTTTCATGCCGGCTCTCTGCCTGCTCCACCACCTTCACCAGTCAGTGAAACAAACGCTCCGTTTCACTGCTTGTGTTGCACACTGAGGTTTTCAAACAGCCAGAACAGCTGCCATTACTCATCTCTGCAGCTCTTTATGCCATCCATATAATTAGTTCATCACATCAGCCTCTGAAGGGATGTATCAATGATAATTTTGTAGGTCATATCGATCATTTATATATCATAAGTCCACATTACAATCTGTCACAACTAAGGATAAAACAAAAAGAACAGTAACAAATATCAGTGTTACCTTAATAACTGTACCTTGGACTGGCATTTAAATAAATCTTTGTTAACACTAAAAAACAAAACAAAAAACACTATCAACACATCTGGTTATCAACCTGAACAAAGAATGTTTTACTAAAAGATTCTTTTTCTCACCTTATATTTCATCTCCACCTCATCACGTCACCTGTCTCGTGTGCGCAGTCTAAAAAATGCACGAGGTTTGCACATTCCCACCGTACATTCTGTTTTTATAAATAGCAGTTTATGTGCAGAACATGGTGCATGCATGGTTTTTGTGCGCACACATCTTTTACACATCTGGGCCCTGGTGGAAAAAAGCTTGACGTCTGCGAGCCGCCAGCATTGTGGGTTGATGGAGGTCTAAACACACAAATCTGTTAACATGGGAAATGAAAGTGGCCCCTTCAGCTTCAGCTGTACCTGCTGTCTGTAAATCTGTATATATCTGTATAACAACCCTATCTAATTACTAACCTTGCTTTGTCGCCCCCTGCATGGCCGGTGGTGGAACTGCAGGGGACTGTGGCCTCTGGAGCCACGGCAGGGAAGGCACGTTCTCCCCGGTGATCTGCTTTCTCTCGGTTGCTGGTTGAATTTCCAGGGTCTGTGCCGTCACTGGAAGCTGCAGATGCGAGTTCTGCGTTTGGATTGGCTGAGGGGGCGGCTTCAGAGGGCCGACTCAACAGCCTCATCCCTCTTGGTGGAGCAACATCGTTCTGATCTCCAAGTTCTCTTCCTGTACTCCCCCCACAACCCAATCCCTCCAGAGGCAAATTTGCTCCCTCTCTGCCCTCCGTCTGCTCCTCCTCTTGTTCTGCCTCCAGTGTTAAGTGAATCGAGTCCAGAGTGGCTGTCACAGCTTTTCTGCCAGGGGTGAGCTGGATCTGCTTGCCGAGGCCGCCCTGCTCCACTGGAGGGGTGGTGCGACCGCCAGCGGGGAGTTGATTCCGCTCTGCCAGGCCTCCTGGTAGGGCGGGGTTGGGTAGGAAGCTCTGGAGTGGGTTGATGCTAAAATCCGCCCGAGGGTCAAACCGCTGCTGCTGCTGCTGCTGCTGCTGCTGCTGCTGCTGCGCTTGGCGCTCCGCCCGCAACTGCGAGATGGCCAATCGGAGCGCTTCAAAGTCTGGGCCCGAATGATGCTGTGAGACCTCATTAGAGGACGAAGAGGAAGAGGAAGGAGGAGTGACGGACTTTGGCACCAGCTGGTCAGAGAGTGGGGAGAGCTGGATGAGGCCTGGGAAGGGCTGCTGGTGGAGGTGTTGGTGGGGGGGTGGGTCGCTGGAGAAGGGCAGGTTATGTTCTGAGAAGGAGGAAGGAGAGAGTTCAGAGCCCAGCGCCGAGGCCTCGTGACTCAGCCGCCTGTTGCCCGGACCTGAGGACAGACGAGAGAGGACAGTAGAATACACAGAGGAATGGTCTGCTTCTGATGTTACTGTACAATGCTGTCTCTGGTCAAGTCCAAGGTTCCACTTTCAACTTTCAAGTGTTATCTACAGTCCATTTTCTATTAATATTGAAGCACCACAGGTAGTAATTTAACATTTTCCTCCTCAGCATCAACTAACTTCTGACACAGAAAAACTGCTGCAGCTTGTGGGGAGTTCTTCACATTGGATTACTGACAGCTGGTGAGGATCAAGCTGTCTTGAATTTGACATGAAAAATGTTTTAGCAAAGGATGAAAAGTACAACAGCTGAGCTCTTTCCATCAATATCCAGAGTCACACTAAAGTACAAAAATGTGCAATAACCACTGACAGTTTGCTCATGGCTGGACCTGGACAAAGTCAACATGTTAGTTGGTGGGACGGCTGGAGAGTGTGTTTCCATCAACCACAGCCAACTTTATGACAGAGGAGCTCAACCCCATGTTATAACAACTTAAGCAGGTTCATCCACTTCAGAGCTTTTTCTGGCTGCATGACAACCTAAGGCATTTTTATATAACTCACTTAGCCTTTCTTTGTGTCTCTGGGTCAAGCTCTCCCTCCACCAGCAGAAGCAGGGAATTTAACTGAAGAAGAAACCCTGATCTGTCCCTGAAAGAACAATCCGGGTCAGTCACAAGACAAGCTACATACCTAATAACCTTTCAGCAACAACAAAAACTGTATCCAAAACTGGTTTCTGTGAACAGCATCAAAAGACAGAGGTGCAGCCAATTTCCCGTTTTCACTGTTATACACTGGGATGTAAATAAGGAGCAATTCAGCAACCAGATAGTGTTCAGTTAGAGAAAATGAGCCTTCTCTGCATTGTGGCCACACTGATGATCAGAAAGCACTCACAAATTTGACATATTTCTGTCTGCTGGTTTGCTTTACTCATAAAAACCTTGCTAACTTTGCCCAACGGAGAGTAAAAGCTGACTGACTGTCATGCTGCCGTGCAGTCAGAACCCATACGGAGCGGTTGGAAAAGATGTCGGGGAAACCCATGCGCAAGAAAAATGGCAAACCCTGAAAGGCGGGCACTAACCTGAATGTCAAGATTCAGAGGTGTCTTCAAAAATTTGAGGACAGCACTCTCAGTTTTATTAGCCTTCATTTGGCATCAGTGTGCTTGTGAGGGCTAAAATGTCCAGTGCCAGTAAAACCTAAGACCCAAAAGCAGGGCTCTACAGTGCAGGTATTTCACTCGCAATTGGCATGGAATGTTGGTTTTTGTTGTTTTTTTGTTTTGTTTTTGCTTTGGTCTGGGGCATTTCTGCTTTTTCATTAGACTGGAGTGACATGCATCAAAGGGTCTGGGCCGGATTCAAACCCCAGCCACTGTGGTTTAGCCTTGGTATTATGCGCTACATGGTGAGCCACCAGGGGGCGCCCCAATGGAGAGCTTTTATTATTTATGAAACAGCAGCCTTTGCTTCTAGTAAACATGCAGTATAAATATACAGTTCGTTAATAAACTCTGTTACTTGAACATTTTTCACTGTGTTCCTAAATTTCACTGTGATTTCACCTCAATTTTGTCCATTTAGGAGTCACATGTGCTCCTTGGGGAAAAAAAGAAGTTAGCAAAGAGCCCTGCCCCAAAGACAGGACTGCTTGTCCTCTGACCTTTGAAGACATACCTGCTTCTTTAGGATTCAGCGCCCATTTAAAAACATTGGAATCGAGCTTGTTTGAACTGTTTGCCTAAGAGATTCATAACAGCCAATCATCATCAGAGATGGCTTGAGGTCCTGCAGGTGTTTGCAGGTGGTGTGGATCCAGAGATGCAGGAGGGAGCTGAGCAGCAATGGAGAGAGGGGCTGTTTACATGGCAGTGGTGGAACCAAACCCCACTGAACTCATTAAGATGGCTAAATTCAAATTGGCCCGTCCATTTCAATCACTGCTTTGACGTGTTTCATCAGGTCAGTAACGTTGTCCAGCAGCTCCGTTTGGAATTTTCTTCTCATTTTTCTTCTCTCCTGCAGGTGGGCAATCAGGTGTGCCAGTCACCACAACATACCAATTAGGGAACATGCTAGAGCAACAAAGATCCAATAGTATACAATCATCATTTCAGGAATGGAATTGCTGTTTAAAAGTAGGCTATTGTAGAGCACTTCATTAACTATCCATTTACTAAAACCAGTCCCTCTGCTTTCCTGTCTAACCAATGAGATCAGCTCTCACAGCTGGGCTTCGGTGAGTAGATTGATAAACCAACCCACACAAAGCTGTTTCCACATCACACTCTCCACAGGCACATGAAAACATAGAGGTGAAAATGAGGCTGTAAGCAGACAGATGGTAGAGACAGAGAGACGCTTTAGCTTCGCAACAAGCAGCGCACGCCACAACAAAAGCTTGCGTTACAGTACCTGGCATGGACTGCTGTCTGCAGCTCAGGTTGAACCCATCATGTGAAGTGTTTAGGGCTGGGACGACAGGTTCATCTCCCAATTCAATACTATCACAATACACGGGTGCCGATTCAATATGTATGCAAATTCTTAAGTACTGCAATTCTACAAACACACCATTTTACAACAGGCCACAAGAACACATGTGGACTGCAGGCTTTGTGGCCCAAACTGCATGGGATTAGCAGAAGGTGGGCATGTCTGCAAAGGGGAGAGAACCCACTTTCATTCACACAGCTGGAGGTCAGAGGTCAAGGGACCCTGGCTATGCCAAACTTTAGAGCAATGTTAAATCCTCTTGTCGACAACCTAGCATGACAAGCTTGGCACCAACACATTCCTTAGATACAATACCAATATCTTAAATGGATTCAGTAATAAAAAATGTAATTTAAAAAAATCATAAGAAAGAATTACAATCTTAAGGCCGATTTATGGTTCTGCATACGCCTAGCTTACGGAGGGTTTGCATAGAAAATGCATCCCTTGCAGGCCCTCTGCGACCACCGCAGAGACTTGCCACGCACCTCCCAAAAATTGTAAATACGCAGACCCTACGCAAACCACAAGAGCTATGATTGGTCTGCCGAACTACATCATGTCCGACATTTCGCCCCTCCGGCTTCACTGCCTGCTGTAGTACCACATTCCAATAGTTTTCACCTCACTACTTTGCACCTTTTGTTTGTATTGATTTGCGCATTTCAATTATTTTGCACCATTTGTACTTAACGTGTGAATTTCAATTATTTTGCACCTTGTTTTGCACTATTTGTTTGAGAAAATAAAACAAGTAAGTTTTGTAAAAACATGACTGTTTATTTACAATGCCACAATGTTTTTGAAAAGGCTTGTCAGTGTAGGTAACAATATGATAATAATATATTGGTGGGGGATTAAGTTGCCGTTGTTTAATTTAGTTGCCGGGGAATAGACCGACAGGACGCAGAAGCATGAGAGGCGCACACCATCTGAGTAGGAACTGCGTGCACGTGGCGTTCAGTGTCCTCAGAACCATAAATTGGCTTTTAAGTGAATCTTTTTTTCCCCTCTCCTCACTCACAAAGCCCTCCATAACTCAGCCCCCTCCTGTCTCACCGACCTGCTCCGCCACCACACTCCTTCCCACAGCCTCTGCTCCTCTGATGCCAACCTCTCGACCTCTTTGCAGGACCAACACACAGGTGCCCCCGTCTCCCTAAACACATCTAAGGCTGTCCCTCCCTGTCCATCTTCAAATCACTAATGAAAACTCAGCTTTTCGCCTTATGTTTTTAGTGTTTTGCTTTGTATGACTCATTTGTGGCTACACCCCTATTAATGTGATTGCAATGCTTTACTTTTGTTTTGTTTGCTTTGATGTTTTTCCCATATCAGCTACACTGTGAACCACGGACATGGAGACTGAAATAAAGAAATATTTGACCCGCCCCACCTAGAAGAGGAAGAGTCACTGCACAGCCAGTAAAGACACAGCTGCTCCGCTAACCCCCGTCTTCAAACTGGGTGAGTTGCATGTAGCATAGCTGAAAGTAAATGTGTGCACATTCAAGCTGTTTTCTGGGCCAGGTGCAGGATAAAGATACATGTGGAAGTAGAAGGAGAAACCCATCTGCATGCTGGATTACAGCTCCAGGGACTCACATGACACATAATTGTGTATCATTTGCCTGTTGAAGACTCTGCTGCCTTGAGACGTTGCATCGGTAGTCAAATCAAGTGTTGGGAGCTGCAATCCAGCGTGTGGATATTATTCTATTTCTACTTCCTGAGTTGTGTTTTACCGGAAATCACACTCACAAGCTGATGAAGTTGGCAGTGGCTTTTGCACTTACCCTCTGCAGGGTCCACAGCCTGTGTGGTTCTGCAACCACCTTCACATTTCAGCTTTAAATTTAGTACACCACTCCCTGGTATAACAAAATGCTATAAAGACAGATTGTTCTCAGTGTTTTGTTGTTGTTTTTTTTTACACCAAGCCTACTATACCAGCCACATTTGCAGGTCAGCAACCATCATATGAGTCCAGTTCTATAAAGGCTTTTGAAGAAACGTTACCTACCTTCAGGCAGTCCACAGCTCAACAATGTCTCTAAACTGCCAATTACATTTGTAAACTTACAAATGGACTACAGGTTAATTTCTGTGCTGTTTCATCACTGATTTATCTGGTTAGCTAGCAAGCAGCTAGCTCAGTCAGAACATTCTCTTAATGACACAAATAATAGAAACAGAGTTGATTTTGAAGGCATGGCTCTGCTGTCAGGATGTTCAAAGAACAAACTTATGCAAACATGAGAGATCTGACTCGGTGTGAGAACCTTCCACGTGTGTGATAAAGCCTGAGAGCTGCACGTCACTTAAAGCAATACTCCAATGTTTCAGGCAAAATACTCTCTTTGCAACTTCCCCAGACTGAGGCAAGAAGTTCAATACCAAGAAGATCCGCCACAAATTAACCACTACGGAAACCACTCCTTTGTTTTTGATGTGTATTTCAAATCCACATAACTCACTGCGTACGTGAGACCACTTCAGAGCTGCTGTAAGGTTAATTTTTTCACTTTCAGCCAGGCGAGTGACTCTTACAGACTTCAAGCCTTTATGCTACGCTAACATGAAATGCTACCCATTGGAACTGAACCACTGGACGTACCGAGGTGAAAATGCTATTGAACATCTCGTCTCAGTCTGGATAAGTTGATAAAAAGGTCATTTGCCCAAAACCCCGGAGCATTCCTTTAACATAGTTACAGTATCACAGATAGAGGGCACTTGCCAACACAGTATGAATCTGGAGTGCAATGCAGGACGGGGCCAGGGAGCTGCGGGTAGAGGCATTTAAAGCAGTTTAACAGCACGTAGGGTTAATGTACAGGGCGACAGGTAGCGATGCAAAGTAGCAAAATGGGTGTGTGCAAAATGAGCGAGTGGCAGCTCTGTTTAAATGGCCCACGTAAAGGTGTACCGCTGGATATCTAGTTCACCTGAAATGACTACTGCATCCTGCCTGACGTCTGCCTGAAGCTCCGCCGCCAGCTAACATCTATCTTGTTAAAGGCAGAATGAGTAGGATTTCCCTAAAAACAACATAAAGACGCATGCAAAACCAATCCCCCTCAAACATCACTTCTGAGCCACTAGAAATGTGTGCTGATGTGTGTGTCTGCATTTCCTTGTTGTGCTGAGTGTGGGACCCATGTGGGCGTTGGCCTCTGGGCAGCGCGTGTGTATTTCCAAGCCAATCGCAGTGCGCAGTGCCAGGCCGCGAGTACCACTTCTAATAGGAATCTATGAAAATCGTGGACGGCGGACAAAAGGAAATATGGCTTTCACCTGCAAGTGGAGAGGATGACGATGAAGAGCGGTGGGCAAAATTTTTTTTCCTAGGATGGTGACCGTGCATTTTGGGCAGGCATTACATTCCTTTGCCATCCTCGGAAACAAAAACTCGCTGCCAGCAGTTAGCTTAGCCAAGGAGGAGGAGCCAGCTTTGAATGTTGTGTTTACAAGCTGCAACCAACAAATCCTACTCATTCTGCTTTTAACACAACTCATTTGCATGCTAGCTCATGTATCTAACTACATGTGAACATGAACATCTGTACAATTAGCCATTCACCACTGGATCTCCATGAAAGAGCAAAATGTGGTTAACAGCGGATTTGTGACGACTGCAAAGTGTCGATTCTAAACCTCCAGTTGGCTGGCAGGACATCTCAAAGTGATGTTGCACTTGGGTTGTGTCTGCTTTGATGCTGACCTTTGGGACCGAGCAGGTCATTTGCGCTTGGCCGTTTGTCCCTGACGCCATGGTAACCGACCAGGCTGGTGAAGTTGTGCGTGATGTCATCAATGCTGGCGACGATGATGCCATTGCTGGAGCGGTTGGGGAACGTCTCAGAGTGACGCTCTGAGGATAAAAACAAGACATGTATCATTAGAACTGGTATTAACATGAATGGACATGTGTGTGTGTATGTGTGTGTGTGTGTGTGTGTGTGAGTGTGTGAATACCAGTTAGGAAGATGGTGTGTCGGTGCTGTGTGTGTCGGGCCTGCAGCTCTATCAGACAGTCCAGGTCGGGTGATTGGTGGCTCATCATGTCACATCGATGGTAGGGGAGGAACTCCACAATCAGACGCTTCTGATAGGCTGACAGTACGTCCAATAGGCTGGCTGCATCTCGCTTGAATCTGACATCCAAACACACACACGCCCATTAAGACACAGACACAAAGCACCCACATATGTGTTTTACCATGTTCCAAGACTAACTTTGTAGTAAAGCTTTGCAGTTTCATCACAAATCTCTTAACAAGCAGTCTGTCTCCATCAGGAGTATTCTCCATCCTCTTTTTCTGCCTGACTCAGACGGAGACAAGATGTTTCATAGCATTTTCACCTCTGTACACCCAGTGGTTCGGTTCCTATGGGTAGCATTTTATGTTAGCTTAGCATAAAGTGAAAAAACTAACCTTACAGTAACTCCAAATCTGTCTTATTTACACAGTGCATAATGAGGTCTGAAATACAGAAAATGGATTTGACCATCTTGTCCCAGTCTGGGTAAGTGTAATCATGTCTGAATATAAAGTATACACTCAATGTCCACTTTATTAGGTCCACCTGTGCAGTCTAATGCAGTTCAATGCAACAGCTCTGCCATAAATTTTTTTCTGTTAAGAAAGTTTATAATGTTCAGTTATAAACTTTACTCTTACTTACATCCTACATTATTTTGCTATACTTTACTGCCCACTGTGACAAGCTTCTCCACAGGGATCACCGAAGCTGCATTTTGTTTTATAATAGGCAATGTAATAAATAGTAATATCACACAGATTTTATTTAAATATCTAGTATTTCCAGTGAACCCTCCACTTCCACACACTTGTTATACTGCAGGTTAGGCTCTATTAGAGAGTACAGCTGCAGAAAGAGCACCTGGCTTGTTCTTTCAGTTTCTTCTGGGTTTTGCAGTGGACTCTCCACCTCCACATGCTCTCTGGTGAACTCTGCTGCTCCAGGAACAGCAGCAACGCAGCCAGATGATCTGTGGGATCCACAACAGTAACCACATCAATTAAACATGAAATTAAATTAATTTATAGACATCAAGAAAGTAATTCAGAACAGCAAGAGCTTCTATTGATGTCACATACCATCACTAAACTTTGCAGAGGAACATATTTTCCACTGAGGCAGACTATGCAGTTTCAAACAGGAGAGCACACCACTTTGTTTTCTTACGTTAAAGATGAGGCTGAGGAAGGATGAAACCTAAGACTAATAACCTATAGAATAAGGGGAACACGTTCAAATGCATGTCTTTAGTCTAATGTTTTCATGTCAAATGTACACAACAACATAAATTGTGGAGTAAAATGTTATATTTTGGGTTACGATGGTGTAGAAGAGTTGTTCTGAACTCCTGAAGCATTTCTAAGTTATATTCTGTTGAGAATTGGGTGGCATTCATCATTCTTACACACATCATAATAAGGTGGGTGCCCTCCCCTTTGAAATGCATAATCTGACTTTAAAATATTTTCTATTGCTATGAGTTGTCAAGATCCATAATAATCCAATCCTAAAGCTGTAAAACCACTGGAGGCACAAGATGTGCATATTTTCAAACAAACCAACTTCTTTTAATGGCCAAGACAAAAGAACAAGCGGAATGAAAATGGAAAAGAAGTAGAAATAAAATTAACAGTTTCCAAGAGATTAGAAAGATGGACCAAAGTACTGTTCAAGTATTTAGTGCTAATTGCTGATATCTGCAGCTACTGCAGCAAGTCACAAATTTTAACACACTTTTCACAATTAGCACTAAATGAGGTTGAGAACAGTGTCATTATGTCCATAGATTTTCCTTGATCCTGACAACTCAAACATCAAGGAAAAAATCTACTTTTTGCATAATAACAATGTAAAAATAATAATTCTGCTTTAAGCTAAAAAGGTTGCTGGTTCGATTCCCGTCCCATACCGTGTGTGATGAAGTCGGGGCTGAGGACAAACTCATCGGAGACGATGCAGCCTCCAGAGACAAACAGCTCGTTGTAGGTGTTGTTCCTGATGTCCTCCAGACTGTCAATGCCCACAAACATGACCGTGTGGAGCCGCTTCAGAGACACCAGGCCTGGGATCTGCTCTCACACACACACACACACACACACACACACACACACACACACACACACACACACACACACACACAATGTGAACCCAGCTTCAGTCTTTTATATACATGAACTAGTGGTCTGCAAAGTGTCATTTCTGTGTGTGTGTGTGTGTGTCGGTACCTTGTGTATGTGTCCTGCTATGTCTTTGTTCTGGATGATGACCAGTAGTCTGTTCTTGGAGTTTTCTTGTTCCAGAAAGGCCACGGGACTCTGCTCCACATTACCCTGCCTCAACAGGTACTCCTACAACACACACACACACACACACACACACACACACACACACACACACACACACACACACACACACTGCTGCTTACACACAAACACTTGTCCACCCACCAGGTTCTTAATATGGGCTCTGGCCTGCATCTAAACAGTGAGTGTTAGAGTGCTGAG
>OMLB01027958.1:21663-39929 GCA_900302555.1 Myripristis jacobus | reverse complement strand
GGCACTAGCCTATATTATCAAAACAAGCATGAATAGAATCATGTAATAACACAACGTGCACTAATTTGTAACCACAAATATCGGTCGGGACACGGAAGGGTCTAGAACGCAACACATCTCGCTCTGTTCTGTTTTCAGTGGAAACCACTAGCGCTACACAGTCATGTAACTTGCAAGTAACTAATGTTCAGTGTGGGCGTATGTCTGACTGTTACAGAACCTTTCCAATTGAGTGACAGGGAGATGTGGCAGATTACAGCTTTTAATGTAGTGTAGGACAGAGATAGGCAGTAGCATCCATTATATTGGATCAAATATTGGCCAATATATCAGCAAATTCATATCGATCAACAGCTACTGGAATGATTTCCTTGTTGCGCAGTGATGAAGGGTAGCATGGTGGCTCAGTTGTTAGCACTGTGGCCTCATGGAAAAAAAGACAGTGGGTTTGAATTCTCTGGTCCTTTCTGTGTGGTTCCTCTGTGTTTCCTCTACAGTGAAAAGACCAGTCAGTTAACAAGACTCTAAATTGCACATAGGTGTGTGTGAGTGTGTTTTGTCTGTTTGTTAGCCCTGTGATTGACTGGCCAGTGCATATTGAGATAAGCCCCAAGTCCCTGTGAACCTGACTGAGGATAAACAGGTATGGAAAATAGATGGAATGGATGAATGGATGGTGGGGCTATGGGGACACTAAAGTTTTTCTCTCCATGTCCAGTAGCAATTTTCTTTTCGTCTATACAGCGTGCAGTTCTCTTTTTCCATAATGTGAATATGTAACACTTTCAACATCTAGAGAGAAAAAGCTTGTTCTGAGATATAGTTCTGGTCATTACGTAAAGCAAACTCCAATCTTATGGGTTTCCAAGGGTTGCTTAATCCCCGGATTGGCAGACGTTTGCCGAGCACAAAAATGAGTTGACTTACACTCTCCACTTCTGCGCAGATCATAATTAGACTTCCAAACCAACAGGCTGGCTTCCTCTGGGGAAGGCTACTTCCATTAAGGCAAGTTTGCTGTTATTCAGCGCCCATGGCTCAGCGACAATTAATGGATACTCAGGCTTTCACTTGTCAAAACCCCTGCTGAGCATTCCGCTCACAGGCTTCAAGAAGTGGTGTTAAAATGGTTTCATAATACATGGCTCATTTTCCAACCTGTGATTTTTCTACCCACAGAATGTATTAGAGAGATTTAAAAGAAGTTGAATCTCTCACTCTCTCTCTCTCTTTTTTTTGTTCTGAATGATCCTCAATTGAAGTACAAGTACAATGGCCAATTTTGTCTCAACAGTTCCCACGGGAGAATTATTCTTCCCTCTTGAACTTAAACTCATTATGGAAAATTGTATTTTGTAACTAACTCAAAGGTGATGTTTATCTTCTTGCATAGCTTCCTTTTATCAAACTCAGACAAAGCACACATTTTGCACACATTTAGCACACACGGCTTTTGATCGCTTCGAATAGAAAGGATTAATCCATTATCGAAGTTGTATCATTTTATCAAGGTCATGGGAAGGTGGAGTCAATCCCATTTGCCTGGATAAGATAACTCTGAGCTATTAATTTATGCAAAATGAAACTAAGTCACTTCACAATTTTGCACGATAGGAGTGAATATTACAAATGATGATTAGTTACAATTGCTTTGAATACTGGGAAGCATTTGGATTTGAGTTAAATATTGCGGCTCTTGTATATTTATAATCCGTCTGGCACTAACTGAATCCCCTCAGCAAGTTTTAGCAGAGGATCCCAGATGCTGTGGTGGGAATGGAAGGCTTGATCAAGGAGCTAATAATGTTAGCAAGACAGATGTGCCACCCTGCCTCGAGGTGCTCATAGCTTTGCATGGTCATTCATTAAAGACATTATGAAATGGCACTGTTACTCCCTTGATTTTATGTAATTCCTGCATAAACCAACAAGAAATCAGTTTGGGAGAGAAACACGGTTTTATTTGATGGAATAGGTGCAGGAGTGGGATTGTTCAAAAATGTGTTTTAGGTTTTAGTGGCTGAATTTTTTTATTTACCCTGGCTAGGGCATCATGAAGTCATCATTAAAGAGATTTTGTTTTCCAGGAAGTAAAAATCGTAGCAATCCATCTCATGACATCTTTAGAAGAAACTGTTTTTGTGGATCATTATAGTTGTAATATCTGACTTTTCAATGCTTTGCACACAAGTATGTCTGCACAAATATCCCATAAGACTTCAAAAGTGAGTACATCACTTGTTGAAATAATGTGACCGACTTATTTGCAAAAATATTAAAGTTTGCTCTGATGTTTTCATGTAAATCAATGTTCATGTTGATACTGACAATACAATAATACAAAACAGTGAAATAAAATGGTGCTCGGTTCATGAAAAATTTTACACTCGTGTTTCTAACCACCTAGGGTCAGGTAGCTCCTTGCTAAGAAAAAGAACCAGCCTCACACAGGAAGTGAGGCGTTTCATGTTTCCGGCAGCAGCAGCAATTTGTTTGTCGGAAACAGAGCAAAGATCTGGGTGCAACGGGGAGATCTGATATCTATCCTCCAAATTTGTTTATTTTAGGATTCACAGTCTCAGACGTACAGATCATTTTAGGGCAGAAAAAACAAAAACAGCAGGGGGTCCAGCCTCACATCCTTGAACCCCTGATAATAAAAAATGCCAGACAAGAATTAACAACAGGGTGACAGCCTCTCCAAAAATGTACGTTGGCCCCTTGTGTTCTGAATGAGTGCGGTTCAAAGAGCCTCTCTGGCTGTCAGCATTGCTTAGCGTTTCAGTGTAAACAACTTGCTGCTTCCTCCACTGCTCTCAACATTTAACATCTCTTGTCAACCAGTTGGAAGTGCTCGTATGCACCATTTGCTGTGGTGAGGTGTGCAGCTATTCAAGTGTGCTGTGATGTCGAGTGGTACGACACTATTAGAATCCTCCAACCTCACTGGAGTCAGACACACTCATACACACACACACACACACACATACACACTCGGCTGTTTGCTAAACTCTTTTGGTTTCATCATGTAAAGCCAAGACGGGCACCCAGCAGACATACTTCTTTCTTAGTACACACACACACACAGCATGCATCTATCCATATGTACCAGTGTATGCATATGGATGTAGTTATACATGCATGGTTCCATATACATCATATTCAAATGAAAAAAGACTTCATACTACGGGCTATAGTATTTAATTGGCAAGTGATCTTTAGGGAGTGCGAGTGAAAAACAACACAGCAATTATCACGTTGCACCAAAGATATCACGCACATACACACATTCACACACACACACACACTTATACATCAGGGCATTCACGAGCCCACATAAAAATGCCAAAACAAGTTGTGATATTACTCGCAGAATAGGCCTCACTTGAAACAAAACATAAAAACAAACAAACAAACAAATCATTGTCATCATTATCATCTGATTACGGTTTTGAGCCATGGGGTTATGGAGGTAAAAGATGGCACCATCAAACCGTTGCTTCTCTCCGCTTATGCTATAGTGTAACTGCTCTATGATTTACTCATAGCAGCGAGATAGGGGGATTTTTCATTAGTTGTTTTCCACAAGGTAGCTGTGATAAAATTAGTCCAATTAGAGCTCCTCTTAGGCTGTGTTGCATACTAATGCATGGCCGTCCCCGAGGATCTCTTCCAACAGCTGCTCTGGAAACAGACTTGAGGCAGATCAGCCAGAGGTAATGCACTCAGTAAGGCCATTTGTTAATCTTTTACAGCCATCTTGATGTTTATAACCTTTGTGGGAGGGGAGAGGAAGGGGGAAATTATTATTCTCCTGCCCTTCACTTAATTTCTGTGATTTCTGCTTTGTTTCTGGCATATTATTATAAATACAGCTTTAAACACAATTCAGTTATTATGCCTATTATCTCAGACAGCTTAGTCTAGATAATAAGTGCAAAAAGACCAATCTTTTCCAAAACTGGGATCAAGGAAGGATACAGGGGACTGGAGTTGCCAGGTTGGCATTCATCAAGAGATTGACATTGTGGTTTGCTGAAAAAGAGCCCACAATTTCTTTTTACTTGCTTTTGAACTGTTCACACTATTATGAAATAAATATAATTTATTTGTAGATGTTCAGAATCCACATCAAAGGTGGTGCCACTATCAAAAGGAATCCAAAATTCTTTGACGAAAATGCCTACTTAACTGTTGGTAAAATGAAGGAGGTGCAGCATTCAAGCTATTTTCTGTCTTAGTCAAACACTCACCAAGTCCACCGAGTCAGTCATCTGGTATCACAAAGACAGACTGAGTTCTCAGCATTCTTGCTTTGGGAGAGAGTTTGCACATATCAACTGAACCATCCAAGATCAGAGCATAGTTGCATGAATGTGTATTCTGTTTTTTGGGGGTGGTTTTCCCCGTTGAGTCTCTATGAGTATGGCTTGTGAATACCCAATGTCAGGGAAAATGCTTTTATCTCCTCTTCAAAATGTCAACCTCAAAGCAATTGGGGGTACACAACCATTCAGTCTCAGTAATATTGAACATCATTGAGAGACAAAGATAGAATGACAGAGAAAGAGAGAGAGAGAGAGAGAGAGTGCTAGAGAAAGAGAGAAATGAGAGACCCGGTGAACGGAGACAGAGCGAGGGAGCATGTGTTTGAGGAAGACAGCGATAGAGCATGATAGAGGATGGAGTAAGGGGGTTGGCTAAGCAACCTTGGCGTAATTTGTCTTCATGCAGCCGGCCCAATGCAACGTCCTGCAGGCCCAGGCTATTTCCCTGACAAGCTCGTTTCTTCCAGTGCAATAGGTGATTTACCTCTTGCCGTGGCACTGACCAACATCCCATTCTGGGCACAGAGCAGAGTAAATCAAAAGTCTGGACTTCACCGTTAATCACTAATTACAGGCTGGACGGTGAAGGTTGATCCCTCCCAGGGGGCTGAGCCCCACAGGCCTCAAATCAGACCAAAAAGAGGAGCCAAGGCCACTTCGTTCTCTGATAAATCTCCCACAGAGGAGGTGCTGGACTCAGTGTTGAGTCGGCTCCAACAACCCAGTTTCCCATCTCAGGAGATTCTCATTCAGGTCGCATACAGGCGCTCCCTCCCCTCTTCCCTCCCTCCAATAGCTAAAGCCATGATGGAGCCTGCCTGTCTGCCCACACTCTTCTTTAAACTCTCCCTATAACTTCACACATTTTCTATCCCCCCAGGGATTGCCGGCAAATCGAGTTTGTTGCTCGTCGCGTATTCCAAAAGCATTAAGATACAAGGGGGCTGTAATTGAATGGTTAGGGAGGACATTATTGAAGGAGATTTTTGTCAGCAAACCCCCACCCACACCTCAGCACCTCAAAGGGAGCCAAGTGGTTGCATGGGGTGTTGATCTGGTGGCTGTGATGTTATCAGTGTCAGGGCAGGAGGAGGAGGATCATGGATTTTTCATGCGTGGCTGATGGAAGACACTCTACTTAATTTTTCATTTCCTGCTTTTGGGGCATTTCAGCATATTTTATATTCCTTACTTCACTTTTATGCTCTCTTATTGTTATACGATTTTTTTCCTGAAGGTTTGTCATCATTTCTATTCTGTGTTCCCTTTCAGGGTTGATTATAATTCGTAAACCCATACTTACACTCAACACACTGCCTCTCCTGGAGGTGGAGTGGTAAGGAGCATTCCAACAGTACTATGCTGGGAATTTCCCTCAAAGACTAAATCAAAGTTTATACACTACTGCCAACCTGGGTCCTCAACGAGGTACACACCAAGGAAAACAGACACCTGATACACTGATAACTTTTGATAAAATTGGAAAGTGGCCAGGAAAGAGATGAGGAAAAATGGAGATTAAGCCAAAGATTAAGCTAAAACAAGTTATGATGGGAGTATGAAGTAGAAAAAAAAAACCTCTATTTCAAAATCTCCAATCATAATTTCCTTTAATAAATTTAGTAGCTGCTTCAGGTCTCAAATACAATTTCTAATACTAATTTAAAAAACACTATTGTGCTTGAGGCTGCCAAAAAGACGGGTAGACGACTAAAAAAAGCGAGTGTCCAGGTGTGCAAATCCTCACCACACACACAGTCACAGCAAGTCTAATCTCAAAAGGGGCCCAGTGCTCTTAGGCAAGGCACACAGTGAGGGGACCTCACCAAAGTGGCTAACCCCACCTGGCAGCACTCAGCTCCCCTACAAAATATTAATACACAATAACTATCAAGCAGAAATACGGTGTAAAAGAGGGTATACCAGTGGTGCAGATAATACCTCCCTCTCAAATACAATGAGAGGGAAATCTACTCTCAAGCTTGGAGTTTTATAATTAAGCCCCACTTAAGCTTCCATGGCTAGGAGGCTGAAACCCAGCAGCACTGGAGAAACGCTACAAACAGGTTAAGTATCTAACAATATTTACAGTGAGGCAAAACAGCGGCTGGGGGAACCTACGCTACGGAAGACAAACCTAATATCTGAATCTAATAGCCAAAAGAGGAGAGTTTACCTCAGCTGCTACAAAGCACCCCACTTACAAATATCTTCCACCTTTTGGGCCTATATGACCAACCTGTTACCTCAGATGAACTAAATT
Organism: Myripristis jacobus; assembly: GCA_900302555.1. Taxonomy (NCBI): domain Eukaryota; kingdom Metazoa; phylum Chordata; class Actinopteri; order Holocentriformes; family Holocentridae; genus Myripristis; species Myripristis jacobus. The sequence continues at coordinate 33,338 of OMLB01027958.1, read as the reverse complement.
CAGCCTACCCATACCAGTCTGCACCCAACTGGAGGTCCACACATTTAGAGTACACAGGGGGGGAGCTGCCCATAGAAAAGAAAACATATTAGTGTCTTAACAGAAAGCTCAAGCGCCATCAAACACAAAACCCCCAAACAAGCCCCAAGACAGCGAGGAAGAGTGTGAGCTCAATGCAGCCATGTGCTGATTTTCCATTGGCACTCCTGGCTGTGCCGAGTAGAGCGGTGCCATGCTGATTTGCATTTCCATTTCCAGTTTAAGTGTGCCGACTTGTGCTGAGCCATGCCCGAGACAGACCATCTCCAGAGTGTGGCCAAAAAGTGCTGGTCACGAGCCAAAACAGGCTGCAGCGACATCAGAGGGCTTCGATATCAATTCAGTGGTCAGAGAGACACTGAGCAGCTCTGAAACAGAAACAGGAAATCCTTATAGCGACACTGAAAGTTGTACCGTAGTTGATAATCTAACCATGTAATAATTTTTTTTTTTTTTCAGCAAATCTCACAGTTACACTACTATTGTTTATGTGAAGCAGCCAAATCAAGTAGAGCCAGGCCAGCACACATATATGGAAAAATGGCCTAGGAGTCAATGTTGCACTGGCTGAGAAAGTGTCCCATTTTATACTCTGAACTGATTGAAAAATATTGGACGATTGGTTTGTGGGCGGAGCTGCTACCTCACCACACCGACCTACAGGGAGCGCATTGAGAGACAGCTCCTACTGAGGTGTGTTCAAAAACCCGCGGAGGACAACAGTCCCTGCTATATGTAGATAAGGGGGGAAACGGCTGCTTTACTGTCTGAGTCAGTTTATGTTACTTGAAATCATAAAATATTTTTTTTTTATATGATATCTGTAGTTAGTAGCAGTGAACACAACACTTGGACTGATATCATTAGGACACAGTCAGATATAAACTAGAACTAAACCTCCAATTCAAATCCTCCCCAGAGAGCTTTCCATATTTGTGGCATCAAATGGAAGCAACAGGCGAAGGTATGATCGTTTTTTAACTTCAGAAGATAGAAATCTTGTTTTGTGTTGCCAGTAAACTGCACACTGCACGCATATGTTTACCAGCCCAGCCGGTGTGTGATGCTTTATACCAAAGGATCCCGAAGGAACGAGACAAGCAAAAGATAACTTTGCTGAGTCCGGCCTGCTCTGGACTTCCTGTTGTTTAGGAGACCATTTGGATATCAGCTTTTGTTTTCTGAATCATCACCGACACCAGAATTTCATTTCGGGCAAATCTATGGCACCTCAATTAGGATGATTGGGATGCTCTTCCCTATTTCAACCCCACTGTGAGATTTTAAGCTGTTAAGACGTTTGTATTTTTACATAAAAGTCTTCCCTGCTGCCAAATTATGAAAATGAGCCTCGTGTCCTTGTTGTTTTTGAGATCTGCTTCATTATCACTAAACTTTGCGAGCGCAAGACAATTGTGTATCTGTACGCACTGACACAACCATTTTATTGAGAGAAATTCTTTTGAACATGGCTAAGCTCCACTTGAAGACAACAAGGAAGACGCATTGTTGCCTCATTAGTTAAAATGAAGTTTTAATGAGGCCCTGTAGAAATGGGAAGCCGCGATTCTCCAACATTTTACATTGTAATTCAATTAAATCTTTCTCTCCTCAAACTTTTGCATGTCTTCTCACCCACTCTGACTGCCGTCGTGGTGTCTTTGTCACTTACAAACAGCACCTACGTGATCAAAACCGTCCCATTCAGTGTATTTTGTCATATTGTCATGTCCATGGGGCAAATGTTTCAATTGCAGCGAAACTGGTTATTGTGTTTCATGTAGCATTTAAGCCCTCTCAGTTCCCTTCTTTCTCTCAAGATCAGTTGGAGTGACAGGTTATGATCATGACGAGGAAATTCCCTCTGTGCAAGCCGCCACAAGACGTTTTATCATCTGCCAATGAGACAGACTGGCTAATGAATTAGCAGATGTTGGCATTTTAGGAAGTGAAAGTCTCAACTGCTCACTGTCTTGTTGTTTATGCGAATGTGTGTGTGTGTGTGTGTGTGTGTGTGTGTGTGTGTGTGTTTGGGGCGTGTACATCAAGTAGCATTTTGAAGAGGAGTTTCACAAAGGGCAAGAGATCACAAGAGCACATACATGTATTGCACCGCATGAGGAAAAGTCTCCACAATAAAAGTCCAGATTTGACACACCAAGAAAAGAGCAAATTAAAATTGTCATATACAGTAAAATCATCTGCATTGAGGAGTTGTTCTCCACTCAGTCTCAAAGGAAAAGGATGCCGTTAATCCTTTAATTTTGATGTAATCCTCGCAATGATTTGGCTGGGTTTAGGCAGGGTTTCTTTACTCTTTAATCTTTACTCCAAGGTTCCCGCCGATGAAACCGCTTTAAATATGGGTTATCTCAAAGCTCCAGGTCTGACTGGCTCGGATCTACCGGGTTAGCCAAGTTCACATTTCAAAGACACAACAAGTGGAGCAAACACAGTGAATGAATGAGAAGGTTAAAAAAGCATTGAGAAGCCATTGGTAAGAGGGCCACCGGAGTCATGCTGTAATTGAATGGGCTCTCATCCTTATTCTCTGGGCTGTGGCAAGTGAACACTGTCTGCCGGACCTGCTCTTTCATTAGGTTTTGTATTTCATGCCCTCAGGAGCAGAACAAATTGAGTCCCTGTTTCCTTTTGCTCCGTTGCTCATTACCCAAGAGGAAGATTAAAAAGCGTTCTCACACAGCGTCCGTTACATAACAACACCAAAAGATGGTTCAGTGTACATTGTGCTCATTGTCTCGTTGAAGCGCTGGACACACAATAGGCGTTAACTAACCATGCCCGTGCTGACCACTCACAAACACACGGTGCATTTTTCTTCTCTTGGCAAAATGTGTCTTCATTCTGCAGTGAAAAAATGATCTGTAGAGGGCGCAGCTGCATCCCGTAGGTTCCAGGAACATCCTCTGAAAGCGCCGTCCTACATTTTGCAGTGCATTTAGGCTCTGGCTGAACAGAATACTGAATTGAGTCGAGCGCCGATGCTGGTCTGAGGCTGTGGGTCCGTGGGGAGTCTCCCCTGGCAGCCCGGGCGTCTTTTCCTCGTTACTTTCAACCGAAAGGATGCGCTGTTGGGCATTCAAAACAATGCTGAGAGCTGAGCATGTTTTTTTTTTTGGGGGGCTCTCAGAGCACTCAACGGTTGTTAAAAATATTCCAACTTCTAGCCAAAGAGCAGCATGCTTCAAATGGGTTTTCAACAGTCAACAGGCCGACAGCAGAGCCGGTGCTTCCGAAATGTGTCTGTTTGGTGCTGCTAGCTAGGAGGGCTGAAAAGAGAGGTACAGTGCAGTATGCAGTGAGTTCTCAGACAGACCAAGTGCAAAGCCAAGAGTTTCTGTTATAGTATTCTTATATAAATTATCCAAAATATTTACTTCACCGAGCTTTTAAGTCCCTCCAATTAGTTTGCAAATTGCACTAAATCTGCTGACTCAGTGCGTCTTTAGCTGAAAAAATAAACCACATCTGCCTCGCCACCACAACACCAGCTAATTGAGACGCCCTTGTATTTAGAGTCCTTGTTTTCAGGCTTCATTAAAACAAAAATGTGGGCAAACATTTACTCTGACGCGGAGCATAAACTCGCAGGGTTTGTTCCACTCGATGATAAGCAGTCAAAAGAAAGAGAAACGCATTGCAGTTTGAAACATGGGTGAACCGGATCCCGCGGTCCAAGTCAACTCGCTCGCATTAAAAGTTTCCTAAAGAACTCAAAGTGTAGCCACTCACACACTAGTTCAACTTTGTGTCTTAAAAAAAAACACTTAAATTGAGCAAAGTCTCCCTCAGCTGGTCTGATATTCAATGCTTTTCTTTCTTTTTTTTTTCATTTCCTCAACAGAAGTGTACCTGCTCACTCTTCCAGATGACCAGAAAGTGAGTGTTACCACAGTAACCGTTGGCCAGAGCGCCGTGTTGACTTGTGCCATCACAGGGGAGCAGAGGCCTCCTATACTGTGGAAGCGCAACCATCAGCTCCTCAACTCCTTGAACCTGGAGGACATCAATGTAAGTAGAGCAGAACCGGCCAAGCCATCCATCTCTGTCTTTGTTCCGTCTCTCCCTTTTCCTCTCACGCATCTGATGCACAGATAGATGCAGACAGAGAGATGGACAGACAGACCGACCGACAGATAGATGGATAAATAGAGGAGGGAAATCAGGGTGCGTACTTTCTGGAACTCTGCAGTGAGATCCCCCTAACGCATTGCAGCGCATGCATGTAATTGTTCGTTATTTCGGAGCTTTTGCCTTTCGGTAAATGCTTTGAATTTCAGAAAATGTCATCCCGTATTACCTCTGTAACTTCAAAGTCACGGTGCATATTGGAAATAATGGAATGATAACATAATGGGGGGAAAAAAGTATTGCTAACTTTTTTTTTTTTTTTGGCAAGGCCTCAGATTGTCAGCGTTTTTCATTTAACTGTTGGCTCTGGCTTTGTGTTGTAAGGCTGACAGTAATCCAGGGTGTCAGCTTATGTTTCAGTGTCTGTGTTTAGAGACTGCTGGGAGGGACAGGGATCTCAGACAAAGAAGCAAGATGAAGGGGGATACCAAAGGGGTTCAGCTCTAGAGGAGGGACCTACTTTTACAACTCCGTGAAACAATGTGTGTGTGTGTGCGCGCGCGTGCATGCGTGTGTGTGTGTGTTTATCTGCATGTGTGCACGTGTATGCGACTCTGCCGATGTCTCACACAGCCCTATGTGTCGCTTTCATCCACATCAAAGGAGCAGGGATACTTAGGGTGGCAAGGTGCAGAGAAGGCAGATCTCCTTCTCTGTTTCAGGGCTGACCAAGATGAGTGTGAGACCGCTGTGCATAATTAAGTCAACACTGTCGCAGTAGATAAAGGGAGATCCAGCGAAGCCACTAATGTAACATTAAATGTTGATGACCCTTAAAATGAGTAAGAGGCGCCCAGCTGTCGCCAGTCATCCTTGGCACCATCAACTGGTGCTAAACTGGTGCCCTGTTTCTGAGCGCTGGTGATGTGTGATCTCCCACAAAGAGCAGAGCTGAGCCATAAGGCACGTTCTGTGTCATGCATTTCACAGTAAAATCCTCGCTATTGTTTCCTTTTTGCTGTGATTTTGTATAATAAGTAATTCATGGACAAACAGCCAGCAAGTGCTGAGAGGAACAAAAAAATCGATTCAAATTATTTCTTGAACAAGTTCCGGATAACTTTATAGGATGAAAAAAGAGGAACCAGGTCTTGTAAGGTCAGCGCAGGCTTTGATCTACCTTTCATATTTTTTCCAAGGCCTGTGTTACCTGTATTTTTTTTTTCAGTTTCAATATCAGCAGTGCTCTTTTCATCTTCTGATATTGCCTGAAGACATGGAGTGGAGTTGAGTGTCCTGACTAGAGGTGGTCTTTGTCTTCACTTCAGACACTAACGCCAATTTCCCCACTGACTAATACCAAAGCTGGCACTGTTGTATTTTACATTCAAATGCCAACTCAGAAATGAAAGTTGCTTCTGCAAAATGCTGTTCAGTACTTTCCATTTTAGCACAAACACAGAGAAAATGCCTGAATTCATCAGAAGTTTGTACGATCCTATCAAAAGTATAATTTTGCCAACCAAGGTCTTAAATTTGCCTATTATGCTGCAAAAATGACACAGGTTTTCATTTGTGTTAAAACCTTTTTTTTGTGAAAGTAGTGCGTAATAGGTTTTTCAGTTTGGAATTATTGTGTAAAAGTAATGCTCATTTTCCTTTCTTGATTTTTTTTTTCCTTTCATCAAGAAAGCAGAAATGATTTGAATGAGCGGGGGTGTAGGGAGAGAAAGGACGGCAGGTCATAGTGGGAATCAATTCCAGCTCGCCCTATGTGTGCTTACCAACAATTAAATCTGTGGATTAAGCATCAGAATTCAACAGATGCAACAGAATTTCAATTTATTTCAATTTATTTATTTATATAGCCCAGAATCACAAATTTCTGGAATACAACATCCTCTGTCCTGAGACCCTCACATCGGATGAGGAACAACTCCCTAAAAAAAACCTTTAACAGGGAGAAAATGGGAGAATAGAAAGCAGGACCTATTTTACTGTCTGCATTTAAATTAACTATATGGCAAGTGCATGCAATGATGTTGCATGAAATTACACTTCTCTATGGTGGTGTATATATAGTGCATGCTCTTGCAGCTGCATGGAGTGAAACTGTTGGCTAAAACGCTACAGGGAGCAATCTGTCTCCTCAGACTGACAACTCACTGTACTTTGACCCTGAGGTCTGTGACTGTCAGGTTTGATTTTCTGTGGCTGCCTAACAAAGCTGGAGTTTGCAACCTTTTGAAGTGCACAGTTTACCTCCAAAGCCACCGCTCACTAGCACTGAGCCCCGCCAGCAAGTGCATCATCACGAGAGGTAAATAGTGTCTGGTGGCTCATCAGAAAATAGCGTGCGGACCGAGGAGGACCGGGAGAAAACTACCAATGGAGCTCCAGCGGCACACCAGCGCCGGCTTAATCCAGATTTATTTTTGGCTCTTGGACTTCCAGTCAATCACTGTTGTTCCTTCCAAGGAGGAGAATGGATTTTGTCTGCACCTGGCATCCACAGACCCGCTCTAAATTGCCTTGCAGACAATTTCGGCATAATTGCTGGCTGTTAATATTTGCGAGCATCCACTGCCAGCCCTAATTAGAGTCGTATCCCTGCAAGTACGCATGGGAGGTTTATGCAGCCTAATCTTACAGGCCCTCCCAGTTTAGAATGTGGTTATTTTGGAATTTTTTTGTCGACATTCAGACTCACTGAATCGCGCATTAATCCCAGTGGTGCGCTTATATCCTGGAGTTCAATAGAGCCCCTCTAAATTTTGACAAAGCAGCTTACTGTAATTCCATGAAGTTGACAGTTGCTGGCTATTGCATCATCATCCAGGGCTGTCGGCATTTCAATCCTTCCAGAGCGGCCGAGCCAAAGACAGAGTCGTGTGTTGTGTTTGTGCATGCATGTGTGTGTGAATGTGTGTGTTTGTGTGTGTATCTGTACTGTATGTGTGTGTGTGTGTGTGTGTGTGTGTGTATGGGGGTGGGTCTCTAGGGTTCCTGAAAAAGTTGGAAAAATGGATTTGATCATTTCCAGTTCTTGAAAAGTTTGTGAATTTCACAACAAAGTGTGCAAAAGTACCGCCGACAAGAAAATGTTTGCTGCACACTCAGAGCAACTTAACAGGTGCAATTTATGCAAGCAAAAGCATACAGCAACACGTTATGTGGGGAGAGAGTGTAATGTTTGTCATAATCAGAGTGAGTGGAGTGGTACAGTACTTCATAGCCAAACTAGTCAAATTGCCTCATCACTATCAACATACTTCATATTGAACGCCAAACTCTTCAAACCCAATCAAGAGACAAAACACAGAATTTTAAAGTGGAAAATATATTGTAAGGCAGAGACTGGGGATTCATCGGGAATGGAAATAATCCAGGAAGCAATAAAATCTAAGTACCCCCTTCCTTACAATGTGGATATTTTTTTTTTTAAACTCCTATAGTGTTCAGTGTTCTGTATTTATCTCTGCATGCTGGGGACGTGTATAACTTTGAATGCATGTGATTATACATAATGTCTGCATTCAGCTTTGATCAAATGGTACCCCTGTAGTGATGCAATTAGCATTCTTTCTGTGTTGTGTCAAGTGGAGAAATAAATTGGGCTGTGCAGTGTTACATGGCAGATAACATGCCTTATTGAACTGCACTACTGTTATACCAGTGCAGTGCATCTGATATGTCTATCCCTTATGCTTTTTAAGGCAGGCGTCGGTTTATTTAGAAAGCTGCAGACAACAGGGGTGGGTTAAAATTGATATATTATTAGTTATTAGAGAGATGCATCCCATCACAGATTTATATTTTTTTGTTTGTTTTTTTGTGTGTTTTTCTTGAATTAGGTTCAAGCTCTGATTTTCCACATCAAAATAACTGATCAGACCTATACTCATGTACACTACAGCTTCAGTACCCCAATACTACACCTGCAATTAGACATTAAACATCGTAATCAATCATTTCTGATCTCACCAGAACGATCAGTTGTATGCAGTGGCAGTAATGCAGCCTGTCTGCTTTGTAATCCATGTATCACTCGGCTCCTTAATCCCATGCTTCAACTAACCCTCTGAATGTTTCACCTCTGCTCTTTTTTTCCCAACAGATCCCGTCCCAGGTAGGTTTTTTCTTCTGGAAGAGCGTGACATCGCTTCACTATGTTGTGTACCATTCACAGAAAGCCCACAAAGCTCGTGAGCTCCTGCAAGGTGCGACAGATGCATGATGCTGTCATCCCACAAACAAACAAGCGAAAAGACAGAAAAACATACCGCTGAGGTGATAGCGAACCGTGAATCATACAAAATTTGTTGTCAACACAAATAATGAGAAGATCACATCCCCGCCGACCCCTGCCTCCTCAAACTGCAACCCTCAGCTTGTTTCTAGTGGCGTCTCCTCCACGTCCTTTTGTGCTTGGGAAACGCATTTTTCCCACGTTTTCAGCAAAATGCACATGATTTTCAATTTTAGACACCACAGTCGCTTAATAGAACTTAACGAACCCAGGCAGGAACATCTGTCCTCAAGGTCCAATTCCTGAAAGCCACACCCTCACCTGGCATCCAAGGTGAGCCGTCCGATGAGGTAGTTGCTCAGTGTCCATTCGGAGGTCACCTTGCTGTGACAGTTTTATTAATTATCGTTCTTTGAGGGCCACGGCCTATCTGTATATTCACCTCTGCCTGCCCTTGTCTGTTCCTCTGAGGAGCCGTAGCCTGACTTGATGTCTGCAGGGAGCAGGGTGCTGGGTGCTGGGTGATGCTGATAACTGAGGTGAGGGTGGTGAGGTGGGGAGAAGAGGTGAAGGAATCATGTCGACAGCCTGAACTGTGGCTCGTTCCACCCCTCTGAGTTTCATTTCTCCCCCCATTCATTTTTCATTTAAAAAGGTGACACAATATGCTCTCAGCCCAAGGGGCCAAAATGCACCATCGATTTCCCTTCATATTGTGAAGCTCTGATGCTTCACTCAGCCTGAGCTGCTACCGAGCTCGTAGGCTAGATCGGAGCACACCGGCACGAACTGATAAACACACTGAATGCCTGTAAACATGATGGCTGACTCTTCCTGCTCGTCTAAATGGATGTGAGGGGAACATGAGCGCCAAGATGTAAACAGGTAGCGAAGATGTGGTTGGAATGTTAAAAGCTGTTTAATTTAAAAAAAAAACAAAAGTTTTGCCATTTTTCTCTTTATGAGCGCTCCCAGAGGGGGCTGATACTTAGGGCTGAGATGTTGCTTGCAAAAAAGGAATGCTGTTCAGCACCAAAAAATTACATTTATGAGGAGCATGGGTGCAAACTCGTGGGCATTCTTAGGAGCAAAAGTTCACAGTGCTAAAATACATCTAGATTATTTTTTCTAATGCATGGAAGCAATCAGGAATGAACACGTTTTGGCACTTGGCCTTTGTCAAGTACGTGGGCGCTGAAGAAAACCCTAATGAAGGCCGAGCACCAGGGCACGTTCATTTCTGAATGCCACCGTGCATTAGAAAGTGCTGAAACCTGGCGTCATGAGTCCAGACACTTCTTTTGTTTCTAAGTACTCCCTGAAGAACTATAGCATAATCACTTGAGAGAGCGAAAGTGGGGATCCACTGCAAACGATGTCCATCTTTAACAAATCATTTAGTGTGGTATTGAGTCGCAAAAGCTTGTTTTCTTTAAAGCTAGAGTGGGAAAAACACGATAAGATGATTTTATTTATTTATGCTGCAAGTTTTATCTGCGCTGAAACTTTTCTTGAATCATGAAACATGGAAGATCATTTCACTTGTATCAAAGTAATGCCAAGAGTCAAAATTGTTGAAAAAAAAACTATTTACATTGGAACCAGTGAAATTATCTCAGTCAATGTCAATATTTTTCCACGTGTACGAGAAAATTAATATTTTATGACTGTATAATACAAAAAAGATAACGTGACTTTTTAAGATGGCCCCTTTTCCAGTGTGGCCTTAACAAGGTGACAGATATTTGCTTTATGCCAGATGGATTCATCATACCAACACACCAACAATGGGCTCATTAGCTTTGGGGGCTTCTCTCAGTGCTAGACCTGAATAATTTATTATTCTGTTTGCTTTCTTTTCTTGTCCAGCACCGTTTTTTTTGTGTGTTTTCACCAGCTTAATAATTATAACACAGCATGAATTAATTATCTCTCAGTTGGCTCTTCACAAAGTCACGTCACGGATGGGTTTTGGTTTAATTACAATTTTTGTTTTGCTTTAAATAGACCTCATGAGAATTGGAGTGAAACAGGTTTCGTGCATTTGTGTGGCGTGCATGTTAACAAAAGGGTAACAGCTCTCATTTTGGCCTTTTCAGGGATGATGATTCAACATGACATTTGCAATGATTATTCTGAGAGGTGGCAGTATTCAATCTGATTGACCCTTTGTATTCCGCAACAGATCCTTGTTTTGTTTTTGTTTTTGGTTGTTCGTTTTTTTCTAAGTAGGTCACATTGTCTCTTTTCAACTCTGATCAACTGTAGTTTTTTTCTGTCAGATCACATTGCTCTTACTTGAAAATATAGCATTTCCCCCAAAAAGCATTAGAGACTATTTTTCTTAACTGTGATTGCAACAATAATTTCCCTCAATTTGTCTTTGTGGCACCACACGGCTTCAGCTTTTGACTGAGATCGATGGACATTTGCTGCACAGTGTGCCTTTTTTTTTTTTTAACCATTGCTGTATTTTTCATTTCCTATGCTGCTATGGAACATGCTTATCTTCTCATCTGTGCACCGCGGGCCTGTTGCATTCCCATTTAAACAGCTCATTGCCAATCCCAGACGCCTTCACATCATCACTGCTGCACTGCTGATCAAAGTGTTCCAGCGCTGCTTCTCCAAGTCATTCGGACAATATTCTCCCTCTTTCTCTCTCTCTCTCTCTCTTTCTTTCTCTCTCTCTGGTAGGATTTTGGGGATGACGGCTCTCTGTACATCACCAAGGTGACCACAACCCACATGGGCAACTATACCTGTCATGCTGATGGCTATGAGCAACTCTCACAGACACACACTCTCCTCGTGAACGGTAAGATTCCTGCCAACATGCATACACACACACACACACAAGCACACACACATACACAGTTTACCACACACATACGAGACCACAGTGGTGATGCGGGGATGGTTATTTCTGTTGGCATGATGTGCCCGTCAACCCGCATTTTGGTTTCCAGCCACTTTGGCAGGTAACCACCATCACCTACAGTCTGTTTCCATTCTAATAATCATCTTCGGCGGCTGAAATGCAGGAAATGGCTGTCCTATTTTGAAATCCATCAGTGACTGTGGCTGGCAGATGAGAAAGTTGAGGTTGTGCCCTGCCAGAAACCCTGAAAGGACACACAGGTCTCCTTTATTTATGAAGGTTTACTGAGTGTTCTTGAGTGGGAAAAGCAATCAATAGTCATCTTCCGTTGCCCAAAAGAATTTGTTCTAATAGCCCTTGGACACGAGAGAACTTTTTGCACAAGGCTTTTTTTTTTTTTTTTCCTCAGGGCAG
>OMLB01027958.1:4122-20134 GCA_900302555.1 Myripristis jacobus | reverse complement strand
TTTTTTTTTTTTTTTTTTTTTTTGAGTCTTGCTTGTTCATATTTTCTTCAAACTGATTTGTGGTAACGGCAAGCCAAGAAAACAATATGGCACCGTGCCGCCAAACAGATCCAAACTACCACCCATTAAGAAAAATTAAAGTTGTTTGAGTCATATACAATAACTTGAGAGCTCATTCTTTTAGTAATTTTCTGAACAGAATAAAAAAATGATCTCCATGTTATAGCAAAGAAAAACATTTTGAACTACAGTCTTTATACAATGATCTTTTAAGATAGCATCGGCAAAGTGAGGACCAAATAAAAATATTGTGATTATTTTTCATGAAAACAAAACTCTGGAGCTTTCTTTGAAAAGTTCCCATTTATGTTTGAGGAACAAGGCCTGGGGATAAATCTAAAACATAAAAACCATAACAGTGAAGGTTAAATGAAAAATTACTATACCTGTGGGGCTGAATGAAACTCATTTATAAAACGATCACTAACCATCTGAGTCCTTCTCCATCTCCCCCCCTCTATAAATATCCACAATCAAGTCATTCATTGTTGTATAAAATGTTGTATAAACGTCCACACAAAGGCGTATGGAGGTAGTTGAATTTATAGCATCAGCTACCATCAAAAAAAAATCACCAGTTGCTGGGGCAAATTTTTATCTTCATGTTTTAATTTTTGACTGTATACATCAGTCGCCTCCTGTCCTTTAGGTTGGTGAGGTCCCCTGCTGCAGCCCTCTTGCTCGACTGCTGGATATCACTGGAAGCGATTTTCCACCAGTAAAGGATCGAATGCTCATAATGAGTAGCAGATCTAAAATGATGGCCTTTTTTGTTGTATTTCTTTGTTAAATTTATCACAATGGCCATCTGCTGTAAGAAAAATGAGCTCCCATTGTGAGACTCTAACACTCTGAAACCCTCTGATTCCCTCAAATCAGTACTGATAGCAAAACAGCCCATAATTACCACACAGAATACACTATTCTCCGATGCAATGTCCCTCATAGAAAAAAAAACAAAAAAAAAAACAAGTAGTGTGATAATATTTTCCTGCATTTCATAATCATTTTGTACAATGTTGGATTACCTTTTCTGCACTCTCTATCCTGTCGGGCACCACATCATTTCCAATGTAAATTGCTTTAATTTTGATTTTTCTATTTGGATTCCCAGCAGTAAACAATAAAACAAGGGGAAAAAAAACACTAAAAGCCAGCAAATGAGTACAACCCACACATACAGTGCAAAATGACACCTCTTTCAAGGTAGGAAATTAAAAGACTTTAGAGCATACAAACAAGGCGTAGCGGTATTCCCTGGAGCTCCATTATGCTTGCTAATTTCTGTCCCAGATCTTTTTCATAAGAGCAGCTCCACCATTTTCATTTGTTTTTACCCTTGAACATTTTCAGCTTTTTGTTAGTTTATGTACAGGTAATGCATTGGAGCCCCGGACTAAACTGTTGTCTGACTTGGTTTAGTCACATTTCTCCCTGGGAGGGCTACAGCTAGCTGGGAGACCAGCTAAGGTGAGAGACTAATCACAGCTGAGAGAGAAAGCTTTCGTCATGGTGTGAGCTAGTGTGTGTGTGTGTGTGTGTAAGTGTGATGGCGTGCTTCTGTCTGGCTGTGTATGTGTGTCTCCATGAATTTATGCATGAGTTTATGTACGGTGTAGGTGTGAGTGTGTGTGTGTGTGTGTGTGTGTAGGGGTGCAGTTTGACGGGTGTGTTTGCACGGTTTGAGTGTTGAGAGGCACTGGTCAGCTTACCCACAATGCAATGATGTGGCAATGTTTTTTTTGCAACAGCCATGAGTTCAATTTGATTGAAGAGTTGTAACAACTCTGCCAGGCTTAGTTGGAAATTGCCCAGTAGCATGATGGCGAAGTGGTCTCTTGCTATGGGAGTGTGTGAGTGTGTGTGTGTGTGTCTGTATGCCTGCTCATCTTCTAGAGCGCCGTGGCCGATGGGAGCCTTGCTGAGTGATTGACGGCTGGCTGGGGAGCTTTATGATGGAGCTGTCAGCCCTGCTGTGTCGCATTCTCCCGGCAGTGGCTCTCCTGACACTCTCAGGAACACATCAGAATACAACTCGTCTCCTATCTTGTCTGAATTGAGTTTTGAGTGGAAAAATCCCACCGACCGGCTACTTCCTTTCATTTTCCTGTCCATCCAGGGAGAGGAAACGGTGATTTAAACAGGAAGGAAGTTTACACAAACACGCAGGTTGGTGTCGTAACCGAGGCATTTGCAGAAGGCGGGACACCAAGAAAAAAAGAAAGGATGTTTAGTGAGAAAAATGCCTTAGTAATTATAAAGGAAAAAGTATTTTTCTTCATAGTTAATAAGGTGTTTGGGGATTTGGTAGTAAAAAAACAAAAGCAGACTTACAGTCTAATTGGGGGAGCAGTTAAACTATTCAAAATTTGAATAGTTTAAAAAATATATTTTTGAAATTCTTTCAATAATTCAGTCAGTATCATAAAAAAAGATCATTAAAAGAGTAAATGCACCCTCTCATAGATTCAACATTCATATTAAAGAGTGTTTATTCTTTGCTGTAACTGATTATCAGTTTTTGGGAATGAGTTTCATTTCATACACTAGGTTGGTCCAATTAACAACCATTTGCAGCAATCCACAGTTAATTGCAATTAGTAGCAAGCAGCGCAAAGCCTAATCTAACAGCAGTTATTGCAAATCTCCTTTTTTAATATCTAACAAACTGTTTCCAACTTAGTTTTGTACAGATTTCCACTGACTGCAATACAGCAATGCAGCATTTTCTCTTGCACTCACACACAGTCTTTTGAAACAGTTTCTTCTCTTTCTGCAGCAGCCTAATAATGTTTGGCACCATTAGGTTAGAGTTGTGTAACATCAGCTCATCAGCTCTTTTATTCCACCTTAGATTAAATCATATGACCTGTATTGACCTCTGTCAGCGAAAAGAAGAATTTAAAACAATACTGAAGTTTTCTCTGCCTACACAAACTTCATGTAAAGACAATAATAGAGAAACAGAGTCTGGTGTAATTTTGTAGACTGTGAGTAAGCTTTTCCACCATTTGGTGTTCAAAATTGGACAATTTTAATGGGATTTGTCAGACATGCTGGAAATTAAATCTAACAATTTTGGATTACACGTCAAATGGTAAGAGTTGCTCCCTGGCATACAAAATGATGCAAAAGCATGACTTCCAGTTAGGGGCTCTGTTCACACAATTTAAAGTAATTGGCAAAATGGGCCCATTAGGAGACACAATGGAGACTTGAAAGGTAACTCATCAGAGCTAAGATCACACAGATAGACAGAATCTGTTGCTATGCTAAATATTGCAATGACAGTAATAGGATCATTTGCTCTTCAGCTTGAGGATAATGCTTTGTAGCCTTCATAGCTGACAGGTCTTTCTTGTGTTTTTTTGGGGGGGAGGCAGTAAAAATCATACTCATTGCTCTTTTAATTTCACAAAATTTGTTCAAAAATCCATTTAAACACCACTGGAGAACCTCCATCAGCCATACCTGATAGAAATTTAACTTCATGTTCAGCAGTGACTCTACATTTACCATACCATCACATTGGATCAGACAGCAGCTTGCACAATAACCTGGCTTGGATGTTAGAGGAAACCAGGTGGAGTATTGGGTTATTTGTTGAATTAGATCCTCAAAACCTATACAGAGGGCTCAAATTCAGCTTCAGTTCAACTTCAGACTCAAGCCTCCTACAAAAAAAAAAAAAACTTCTCAGAACTGATCAGACCTGCACTCACCTGCACACCACAATTACACAATACCGCTCCTCTATCCACCCTGCACCTACACTTTCACTGCACCCCCTCTGCCTCCCGTAGTGCTATTACTAGCTCTGATTGGATCATGGACAGAGTTGTTCAGCAGAGAGCACCAAGCAGTTTCATATTCTCAACTAACCAGAACATTTTATCCACTATACTGTAGATGCGCACTGCAGTTGTCACTCCGGTGAGGTGTTCCCCCTGACGGGTCTGAGTTTGACTCTTGACCACATGATGGCCGTAATGCTGCAAGCTATGGCCATAATGCTGCATTTTTTTAATGCTTGTGAATGCATTTTAAGTTTTAATTTCAACACCTTAATTAATGTAACCTTGTGAAACTGACTGAGAGGTTATATTAATGAGGTGCTCAGGGAACCCGGTCGATCCCTGCATCTACTTTAATGCTGTTGATTAATGGGGTGTTGTGGTATAGTGGGCCAGCAGGCGAAGGTGCATTACCATGTATTCCTGAAGTCATGGGTTTAAATCTGACTTACAAGCTTTGTCACATTTCACACACACACACACACACACACACACACACACAACACACACAGCGCTTTTCCATTAGGCCCTACTTGCCTTGGCTCTACTTGCAGACAGTATCTCCCCAAGGCGAAGCCCCGCTGGTCACCTGCAGGCATGTTAGCTCATTTTTCCTCGCTTCTCTACCAGAGCAGCATTTTATTTATTTATTTAATTATTTATTTTAAATCAACAAAACCAACTTGAAATAGCTGCTTCACATGAACAATGTCAGTGTATCTAGGAGATTTGCTGAGCAAAATATATATATATTTTTTACACTGATAGGTTATCAATGATGACATAAGTTTCGTCAGTCTTGTTTTGGTATAAGCGGGTGTACGCAGTGACCAGCAGGGCTTCACTTTCAGCAGGGACTCGCTGTTCAATTTCTTTCTGACCAATTAATGGTCTGCAGCGTTTTATGTCACCTTTTAAGTTTCTGCTCTGCTTACTTGGAACCTCAACAGAGGTAATTCCAAAAATAGCATCTGGTAGGACACCAGATACCATCCCAAACTTTTGCCTAATGGAAAACCAAAAACAGCAGGTAGAGCCAAGGCGAGTAGACACACACACACACACACACACAAAACCCCACACACTTCCTGTCATCCCCCATTGTATTTTGATGGAGTTGAATGATAAAACATTTGACCTGTAAATCTGTCAGTAGTTTAACACACTGCAGCAACAAGCCAATATAAAGTCTACTTCTACATTTAAATCTTCAGTGCAGTCAATTTGATGCAACTGCACCTTAGTTTTTGTTAACATCATGAATGAAAATCCTCAGGTCAATAGAGTTTCATCATCTTAAAAGACTGTTGATAATTTACAGCACTGGGTTTACTTCCACATTGTTCAAGCTGAGCATACTTTCATTCTTCTCACCCTGTAGGATTTGTGATGAAAATTGACTTGGCCCAAACATTTTTTTTTTTTTCACAGTTCATTCTGAATGGATAGGAGTTTTTCTTTAAGACACTGGTGAATAGACATACCAAGAAACTAACGCAGGAGCACGCGTAAATGCTGACAGAGCTCAAGGACGACAGGTGCAAAAGGAGACATACAGCATGTTTTGTGTCTACTGTATAGCATTAATGACTTCTATATTGCCGTGCAAATCTAGAGCTGCACAAACAACTGTCAGCATCTCGTCATTACATTGCGTTGTGTGCGGTGTGAATGCAGCTGCAGACTCAAATCTCAAGTCAAGCAAAGTTTATTCATGAAGGAGAGCACTTTTAACAAACAAGGCTGTCACAAAATGATTTTACAAAAAAAGACAGACCCTACACATAAAACAAATAAAAAGGATAATGAAAACAAAAGACAGTGCAAGGACAAGCACAGACTCTCAGAAATGGGGCCAGAGCTCGTGCATGTGTGTGTGTGTGGGCGCATGTGGGGATAATGAGTGTGTATTTTAATCTTTAGCCACCAGACCGTACAAAATGCTATAATTGTTTCCATGGCTTCTTTTTAATTTTACCTTGTTGCTGCAAAGGAGCATGGTCGTTATGTGGAGTGACTCTCACAGATTTGGTAAAGTAACCCGGGTGCCATAAGAGCCCTTGGTGACCCACTGTGGATGGTGTGTTGGCAGGCAGACTGACATGGGCTCCAAAGCCCTTGAGTGCCATGGTTAGCAGATGGCCGTGGCACCAGTCTTCAGTCCTCCACTCACCTGGCTGAGTCAAGACTTCCTCTAACCCAGTGCCCACAGGAAACAGTCTCTACAGCATGTCTGCCGTCTCTGCCTCTGCCAAGACCTGCGCTCCCATCCTCCTCTGCCTCAGTACCCCTGCTCTGTCTGAAGTCTGTTTCAGAAAGGGGGGAAGAAAAAGAGGACACTGATTTGGGGCACCATGGCTGTCAGGGAATGCCTGAAACAAGATGGCAAGATAGGGAAGTTTGATGCCCCTACTTAAACCTCTGCCAGGTCGTTATCATTATATGTGTCAGGCTGTTGTGCCGTGATTCATACTACTTTCTCATGGTCCCTCTGTAAACAGTTCATTGTCATTAATCAAGTTTCAGTCGCCAGTTCTGTGGGATGGTATCCTCAGAGAGGAGCTTTTGAAAGGTATTGTCACAGTAATGCTATTCTGAGGATAGGCTTTTCCCTTTAAAGGATTATTCAAATTCATTCTTTTGATATTTTCCAAATTTTATGGAGCAAGATTCTAGCAACTTAGCCTACGGATGCTGAGCAAAACTTGTGGCATATCCTCAGCAAGTGCATAAATGCATAATGTTAATGTGTTTGTGTGTGTGTATGTTTTATTGATTTATGTTGATTTATGGACCATGGCAAGATGTAGGGGATGCTTTTTAGAGTTTGTTTTTGCGTATTTGTTTGCCGTCTTACCTCAGGAATACAGGGTAAAGAAGTGAAACTCCGGCGTGACAGTAGCACATTGTATAGAAATGTGTAAAGTCAGCTTTTGGAGCAGTTTGCCGAAAAGAGCTACATTTAGTTTGTGTATTTTCTTTCTCCGCACATTTTGTTTTCTCTGCTTCTATCCCCTCATCTCCTTCCTGACAAAGGTTACGTAAAATCGATGGCCACCAACCAAAATCAATAACGTCCGAACAGAGGTTCTCTCCCTTATTTATCTAGCTGATTTGTTCTGCTCCACAAAGCACACTAACCTTATCTAAAGGCATTCAGCACATGCTTGAAATGCTGTTGATCCCATTGATAGTGTAATGCTAATGCCCAACCATAAGTTCACAGGGCTTGGCTTCCTCCCCTTAAGGAAAACTTCTCACTCAATAAGGCTGCCTCAATCCTCAGAAGAGCTATTCATGAAAACAATAGCGTGGGATGGACTACTGTTTTCATCTCCTCATGTCTCCCATCTTTTTCTCCGCTTTCTCACCACAATCCAGTTCCTCCCGTGATCCGGGTATATCCAGAGAGCCAAGCCAGGGAGCCGGGGGTGACAGCCAGTTTGCGCTGCCATGCCGAGGGCATCCCCAACCCGCAGCTGGCATGGCTGAAGAATGGCATGGACATCACAACCAAGCTGTCCAAACAGCTCACTCTGCAAGGTAAACACCATCAGCATCAGAAACAGCAGCTGTGGGGAAACCCTACAACCTTTATGTCTACTGTTGAGTGCATTTATCCTTATCCTGTTCCTATCAGTATTATTAACACTGCTACTTTTATTTTTACTGCTATGACCAGTTTTGGAGAACTGACTTTCAACACAAAAAATATCACTTATTTCTAATTAGTCGTCATTAAATATAGAGTGAGTACACTGCATCATTGCTTTCTTTACTTAGTTATTTGTTATATCACTTGTTATATTACCTTAATATTTCTTCTACTAATGGTGAGTTATGTTGACAGTCTGACAAGTGGTAGGCTATTAAAAATCATGGAGATGGAAAATAATGTCTGAATCTGTAATATGTATATTTTAAAATAGCAACAAATATAAGTACCAAATCAAGCAACTTAGAAGATTTTTTTTTCAAGTCAGTCTATGCTTTGAATTCACACATGTACGCAGCAGTAACTGTAGTAAGATTGACACATTTTAAGCAATAACATGTTAAACTGCTCCATTATTCAGATAATTATAAGTAATACGGTATAATGCAATTTGTTAAGTTGCTTAACTGGCTACCACTAAACACTGACTGAAAATAATGCTGTACTAATAATAATAAGCATTAAATGTGTATAACTTTTTCAAAGCGAAGTCAAAGTTATGGAGTTATTCAAGAAAAGAAAAAGTAAATGCAAAATGCTTCTTCATAAATGACAGTGGCATGTAAATCCCAGGGCAACATCACGGAGACATCAGACAAAAAAATATTTCACCAGACAAGCAGCTGTCCCAGCGCTCGCAGAGCTTCACAGCGGGCGGCAGACCACCGCCACATGCCCACTTTGAACCTCTGACTTCTTCTATTTTGAATTCCCACCCAATCCAATTCAGATCACTCACTCGCCTCTCCTATCCCATTAGAGGACTATTATGTAACAGTGTACTTTTGTCAGAGGAGGGTAGCACAGAAGTCGCCTTTTATCTCGTTCTGGAAGGCAAACTGTCTTTGTGTGTGTGTGTGTGTGTGTGTGTGTGTGTGTGTGTGTGTGTTCCCTCTGTTGTTCCCCTCAGCTAATGGAAGTGAGGTGCACATCAGCAACGTGCACTTTGAGGACACCGGTGCGTACACCTGCATCGCCAAAAACGACGCCGGCGTGGACGAGGACATCTCTTCACTTTTTGTGGAAGACTCGGCGCGCAAAACTCGTATGTATAACTTATGATCTTGTTCCCTCTCTCTCTCTTTCTCTTTTTTTTTTTTTTTGTCAAGGGATAATGGAGCCATGTGAATGGAGCTCTTAATAATTTATCCAACCGCTTCTTAATAGTTTATATCCTGTGATGCAATAATAGAGCCCTTGCTAGGGAGATAATGTTGATACCATCTATATTTTCTCTCGTCTCCTGCTTTGGAAACATAACCAATCATATGCGTACACCTTCCCCTACACATCAATCGTCAATGTCATGTTCTGCGTCAGTAAAATAGCTGTGACAGTCTCACAATCTGTCATATTTTGTATTTTACCTTCCATCTTCTTTAGTAGTGGCGTACACCATCTCTGCCACGTCATTTAAAGCTTCCTCTCAACATTATATTCCATGCCAGTCATTATAAGGAGGAATAGTCATTGATTGAATTGATGTAACTGTGTAACATCAGGGTGGTGACACAAGTAACCTTCTCCCTCAGAATCAGGAGGTCACAAACAATCTCTTCCTGTACTCTCACCGCGAATACGCTGTCACACTGTAATTAACGCTGGCCTTTTCGGAAATGTCAGGATCTGTTTTTTTGGATTCGAGGCTGATTGTTAGTGTGCGGTGCTTTTTGTGGGTAATTATGGTGCTTAAACAACCCACGCGGCACAACGTTGCAGTCGAGTCACACAGGGCACGTGCGCTGCCCCCCCTCCCGCACCGGTGTCAGCGGGTTTACATGTCATCCCTTCGGCACCAACACATCCTCCACCCGGCTAGTCACGCATCAGAGGATCGCGCTTTCTGAGGTCAGAAGTCAGTCGTGTGCTTTGAAGCTTTTGAAGCTCTGCTGCAGGGAGAAATTGCGCCAGGAGCTGGATATTGCAGGCCATTTTGGGCATGCAACCCCACAGGACAGGAGTTCAAAGGGAAGTCAGGGCAGATGGCCAAATGTGGCTTGACCGCCACGTTAGGAGGGAAATAAAAAACAGATACTACACTGTAGTTGTCTGGCCTGAATATCTGACTGCATTTTTGACCCACTCCAGTTTTCTTATTAGACGGTCGGCTTTATTCAGGAACTCGTTATGTGAACTAATGGAAGCTGACTCAATCTGCGCTGCCTGGGTCGGCTGTCTCTTCAGGCCTGAGGCTAATGTGGGCTATCTGCTCACACCGCCGGCAGCCCTCCACTGTTCTCAGCTGAGACCCTCACCTGCAGTCCCCAACGTATCCTTCCTGACAAGTCATTTAGTCTACCAGAGAGTCTTGAAATCGTATTTTTTTCTTCGGACAAGTGAAAAAAATCTGGTAGTGTGGTAAAAAAAAATGCATGCATTATAGGAGAGATTATCATTTTATCTTCATTTTATGACCATATCTCAATATTGGCGGAGTAATCTGCCTGCTTTATTTTATTTTATATTTTTTTAAAGATATTGTCAGTAGTTTCAAGAAAATAATTAGGAGTGTTGAAATGGCCCCACTCTCTAAATGAGTTATTAAGATGGATATCTCTCGCACTGTGGGCTGGGTTCTTTAATTAGATGTCTGAACACAGAGGAGGGAGAGATGCGGTGGGTCAGAGAGGTAGAGGGGATGCCCAGAATCAATTAGCGTAAGACAAAACTGTCCAGTCAGGAATAACTTATTTTGTATAAGTGTTTTATGGTGCATTATGCTTTTTTTTCAGCATTTAGGGTTTTTGGGTGCAAATGTCCACAGTTTGGGTTATGCACAGAAGCATTATTTTTTTCCCAGGATGACAGGATGCTTGTCTAAAGAGCAACTAATTGTGGAATTACAAGAAGGTTGAACATGGCTTACAAGGAAATGGCTTCAAAGTACATTTATCTTTTGTGTAACTGAGCATAAGGTTTTAAACTTATCAATTATAAACAAAGAACATGTTTTTTTCTTTATTTGTTGTCCACTGTTGAACCTATCCAGTGAGCCATACCTATTTTTACACCGTCACAACCAGGTTGGCCAATTCTGTCGAGGCCAGAAAAAATTCATGTATCCATAGCAATCCATGAGCCTGTTCTTGTTCACACAGAAAACAGACAGTCCTGGGATCAGTGAGAGAAAGAGGGCTATCAGATTGTTCATCTTTACACGTGTAATTAGTTTAATAGTCACAAAAGGTCAAGTCAAATTTATTTCTAAAGTGCTTTTAACGAACAGGTTCGATACAAAGTGCTTTACAGAGCGGCTTTGTACGTGTGTGTGTGTGTGTGTGTGTGTGTGTGAGAGAGCGAGAGAACGAGAGAGATGAGATATGAAAGTACAAGGGGACACCGGGGCAGTCTGCAGTAAATGACAGACTGCAGGGACAAAATGACTGGTAAAGTGAGAGTGAAAGTAGATTGTAAACTGTATTAAATAAATGGATTTTAACTTTAATGCTGATGGGTCAAGGTAACACACTCTCACAATGAAGAGAATTGGGAAAGCTCTGATTCTGTTCCAAGGCGCCCATTAATCTCTGCCCGTGCTTTTCAGTCGCTCTCTAATGCAGCAGACAGAATAGGCAGGCAGGTTTCCCCTAACAGCATATCCATTGTCACACATAGTAGCAAAAAGATGATAAATGTTTTGAAGTGTGATAAAAATATGCCGATTTTCTTCTTGTAGTGAAGCCCATGTAGGGGAAATACTAATCCTGCCTTCCCGTCCCATCAGTTGGTCAAGTCCCTGCCCCAACACTTGTTACTCATCTTGATGAGCTGTCTGCCCTGAAACGGCACAAAGCCTGAGGCTGAGATAACCGGCATCCGTAAAGCCACCGCAGGCATCCAAGGCAAATGCAGCCAATCTGCAATTTAAAAAAGCAGTCGATACTCACCAGTGCTTCTGAACAGGTCACACTCACATTTATCTCTCAGTGTTATTTCATTTCTTGCTGCTTCCTGCGGTAACCCAAAACATCCCACAGAAAGGAGATCAAATCACTCCAGTTTTAGCATCCTTACATTGACTCCCTATCTTCCTATATACGACTTTTAAAGTGCTGCAAGGTTTTGCTGCATGTTACATTTCTGAACTTTCAAAACCCTAAACTAGGTATAGCCTGTTATATCTGCCAGCCTGATGCTGCTTATCATCCCTAGATCCCTCACCTCAAAACTCATTTTTATATAGCTCAACTTCAACTTTAGTGTCTCAGGTATAGGAGCTTTTAACTGAGTTTAGTATGTTCCTTGATATGACACTTTCTTGACTTCATATATATATACATGTATGCATGGTGCATGCTTGTTCTGTTTGTTTATGTATGTATTTTTTTTGTGCTTCCATGTTAATTAATTTGTTCGGTTTTATTTTATTGTTCCTGCTGCCTTTTGTAACTTAGTTTTTCGACCTGGGCCCTATTTTTCAACCTTTTGAGGTCCAAAGGACTGATGAACAAATCAAATGCCATGCACTTGATTTGTTCAGGTTTTTTAAAACATTAAAGCCACAGTTGCCACAGCAATTTTCACTCCTACAGCTGATTGTATGTGAAGCCTACTACACATAATAACACCACCACCACTACTACAAATAATTATAAAAATAATAGTAATCATAATGATCAGGCAAAGGAGCTCAGGTATCAGTATGGATATCAGTGTCCAAATTCAGGGAACAGAATTGGATCAGAGCTTAAAACAAGTGGGTCGATGCACCTCTCATTATTATTATTTGTAAAAGTACAATAATTAAAAAACAGTGTCAGACAAGCAAGGTATTCAGGCATGCATGCACCAGATGGTAACGTCTACAATATTCATTTGATTACTTTAATGTGGAAAAATATTGCCAATTACAACTTTTGTGAAATTTTCATTAGAATTATCTCATGTGTTGGCAAACGCTTTTCATTGGCACAGCTGCAAACCCTTGGAGGATACAGCTGATCAAGTGTTAAGCCCTCTCGAAGTCATGTTTCTTCTTCATTTGTTCTTTTGCCTCCTTTCACTGTCGTACTGTGTACTGAGCTTCAGTGGCCGCTCAATGACCTCTTGCGTTTGGTCCCATCGATGCTCAGTCAACCTCACCAGTACCTGACGCTTGGGCCTAACTTCAATCTGAGAGCTTTTTACCAGTATTGACTATAGAGGGAGGCATGGGTGAACTCCTCCCCAGGCAATAACTGTCAGATGGCAGCGAGACTTGATGTATGTTTCTTGTCATGGATTGCAGATATCAGAAGACAAACACGTACAGAGTCAGTCGATTGTTCAGATGGGTCCAGATAGGGGACGATATTATATGAAATGACCACATGTACTATATGATAACGTAAATGCTGAACATTATTCCAGAGAAACGGGTACTGTGTACAGTATGTTCTAGTGATATGAACTGATTACAGACCCTCTTAAATCAACTGTGGACACCGGCTTGACCAACATATTATCTTTCCGAGGCTAGAGTGGAGATGCTAGGATCATATAAAGCTAGATAGCTATAAAGCTCGATAACTTGAGGAATACATACCAAGAATGTCATGCTAGATTGAGGGTTAGGGGGCAAAATATTGCTTCAAAAACTGTTATGGTCATTTTCAAAGGGGTCGCTTGACTTCTCATCTCAAGATATCTGAATGAAAATCAGTTCTGTGGGCACCCATGGGTTTCCCCTTCGCAGACATGCCCACCTTATGCCAGTTCTGTGCAGTTTGGGGCTAAAACAATGCCGGTTTTTACATGCAGTCCAAATGTGTTATTTTCGCCTGTTCTAAAATGATGTCTTTCTGCATACTGGGACCCAAAAAGTCCTGGAGTTGCATAAATAGGGTTTGACTGGAATGCCGGGACTCATGTGGAATCAGTGAGCCCAATTTTATTCATATATGATAATGTTAGCCTCCATAGTAGCCATTTTATAATAATGAGACCATTTTTGGAAATTTGATGTCACTGTATAAAATGACCTATTGTGAGCTCTAGCATAATGACAGCCTCATGAAACTTTAGGGCCACAAACTAGACACCGAGAGCATTCAGAGGACGTATGGCTTTCCAGGTATATATGTTAAAAAAAGGCGAGTTTCTGAGCAATTTCCAGAACAGAATACTCACCATTCAATCATCATTTTTATTAATTCTTGAGTGGTAAAAAAAAAATGGTCAAATTTTGCACCCAGAAATCCCTGCACTAACATATGAGATATAAATAGGCATAGGAGTGACTGGATAATAATGTTCTAAACCCATATACACTATAAACTTTCCAAATTTGAATAGGCACCTAAAAAAATGTTTATTAGAGATTTATGACTAGAAAAACCTGACACACAGTTCTGAGCTGCATCTCAAATTAATCCTCAGGTTACCAGCTTTCAGATGATGGTGACCTTTTATTTACCCCCATCCTGCACTAAAATGGGTCTTAAAAAAGGGGTGGACGGGGTGCAAGAAGTTAAACAGTCTCAACATTACAGCTGGGCAAGGTCACGTCTTGTAGCGCTAAATGCTGCAATCTCGTCGGCGCGTTAGCTAACATGAACCGCTGGGTTAGCTAGCCCGCTCTCCAGGCAACCGCAGCGCTCTTAATGAATGACTTGACGGGACGTCCGGGGACTAATTAACAGCCAACTTGGCAGCGAATCTGCCCGCACTCATGGATCTTGTTCTACACACTGGGAAATGAAAACCTAACAGAAGATTAGGCGATGATAACAGTTTTCCTGCAGCTCTTAATTTTTGTCTGGGTGGCTGTTGCTGGTCTGGTTCAGGTTCAGCTTCTTTCTTAATAGCCTATAGTCTCTCATTAGACACTGACAGGTAATGCGGCATGTTGATGCACTCGGCCTCTTCATCAGCAGGGCCTCTGGTCTCCCGCCCTGCAGTGTGCCCGGCTCAGCCTGTGGTTAAGGCCGGATCAAAGTTTACCTTCACATCCTTGTCGTCTTCTTCAGGCACTGGGATCGGACACAGTATTGTCAAGGCGCTTATGGTCTGTCACATGTAAACCTATTCAGTCCATCATGCATGACTAATAATTGGCCCTACTGTCTGTTTGTGCATTTTTATCTTCTTTAAATCTTATTGTTGTCTTCTTGTTTTTGTTTGGTTGATGTACTCAGCTCCCACGTCTATTGGTTCATCTTATCTGTTTTGTTTATGGTTGTTTAACCCATAATGGCTGCAAATTATACTTAAAAGTAACCAGAAATCTGTATGTAAAGCGAAGATCATTCAATATTTACTTCCAGGTGGAGAGCATACCCCCAGACCCCCTTAGTTGTGGCAGATTTTCCTTATCCACACAATGCTGTCACCTTGTTTACCCCTTACCTGATTGCGTCCCTGTGTTTGAACCTGGAGGACTTACACAAAGGTAGCTCACAAGACACACACACGTGTTTTTGAGCCTTGTACTCAAAACCCTCCCACCAGAACACTGAATAAATGACTAAGCCCGTTGTCAAAGGGCTGAATAAGTTATTAAGCAAGAGATGAAGTGAAAAACACAATACAAACGCAATGAATGAGGCATGAATGATCTCTTTTAGATGAATTTCCCACTTAGGAGCTTCAAGGTCAAAACCTTCTCCTCACCGTCTCAGCGCCATAGTGAATTGTTTTTCTCTCAAATTTAGCCAAGCGCTTCTTTGTTTGGGGGAAACCTTAGCAGACACTATTCTGAGATCTCTTTAACAGAGTCTGTCACCAGCAGGCAGAGCACCATCCATCTCTGACAGTCTGCTGCTAAACTGGCATAAATATCTGCCCTTCACAATGTGCCAATTATTTCTGCAGTGTCAGAGGATCTGCGAGGCTGAGAGCGGAGGCTGTTGCTTTAGTCTCTCTCGACGTTATTGCGTCTCTACATCATCTACATCAGGCTCTACTTCATGCTCCAGATGCTCCTCTACTTTACACTCCAGTCTGCACTCTACTACATGCACTACTCCAGTCTCCACTCTATATTCTGTGTTGTCCATGACCTATAGATCCATGCTTCACTTTATGCATTACAGGGCCGTAAAATACTATTTGACCTTGACTTTCTCTGTTGCTAAGTCCATGTAGAAGAGGCGAAGTGAGTTTGCTTTTTCCCAGAGTTGCTTGAGTCACAGTTTACTTTTTAAAGGGGCTTGTTTTAAAATGTGGTGCCTTGAAAATCCTATGTTCACCTACTACTACTACTACTACTACTACTAATAATAATAATAATAATAATGATAATAATAAAAAAAATAATGAATAATTTATGTAACACTTCAGATCTAAAATGCAGCTCAAAGTGCACAAAAAAACAAAAATTAAAAAAAAAAATTAAAAATGATACAACCAATGAATTTGAGATTAAGACAGAATCAAATAGCAGCAGAGGCTCGATTTGTGTCATAACTTAGACCCAAACTGTGACAGATCTGAGAGGAAAAATAGAATTATTGCCCAGAGCACC
>OMLB01027952.1:29882-70059 GCA_900302555.1 Myripristis jacobus | reverse complement strand
ATCCAAAAATTAGGGAAACATCTTAACACTGGTGGTCCAGCTTGTGCAAGGTGCCGAACAAGCTCAGACTGACTAATGATGCACTGTCAATATATACAGTATTTCAAAGTTAATACATTGGGCTCTATTGATTTTTAAAACTGTATATATACAGTTATATATATATATATGTGTGTGTGTGTGTGTGTGTGTGTAAGAAAATTTCAAAAGCCCATTGTAATGATTAAACCTATGAACCTTTCCATATTGTGCCATCTTCACTGTAAAGACAGTACAAAAGTAAGCAGTATTAACTGTGCAGTGTTAACAGAAAATAAGACTGTGTTCAACAAAAACATTCAGTTTAATGTCAGGCACCCAGTCTGTCTGACAGAAGCAGAAATACAGTTAGTGTGTGTGGAGAGATTTAGTATTTGGCCTCATCAGAGGTGAGGGAAGTTAATTAGGGACTCATTCAGGAACTGTGTCATCTGCTGCATTTTAAATTTTATTGTAAATGTTTATATTATTATTTGTAGCATGACTTCATTGCCTTTTGTTATTGTTATCAATATTATTTGTGTGTTCTGAAAATGTATATTTAAGAATAGTAGGGATGTTTATTTTCATGCGTGGCTGAATTGTAATAAACACAGGGGCCTAAGAAAGAGGGATTGTGATACACTAGCGCCCCCCGGTGGTCAACTGTATAAATTCATTACATTGACCTGGGTACATTTTGGGATTTGATTATGATATGTGCATGGGTGCTTCGTTTTGTTTTAAATCTCATTTTTAGCTCAACATTAGCACATTCTTCTTGTATTTTTTTCTCCCAGTTTTCTGAAATTCATTGGCTTTACAGTCAGGGTCCAGAAATCCCTGAGGTGATCCAAGGGGTCCCAAAAAAAGATGAGGAACTCAGTATTGCAATCTTTGGTTTCACCCTCAGTTATAATTGTCTCCAATTCTACAGACATTTCTACAATTGAGTACTAAATCACCAAGAAGTGCTTATGTGAATCATATCAGCTTGGGTGTTTGGCTATTAACATGTCCTGCTTAGGGTTTGTGACATAAAAAGTGCTTTAGAGGTCCTGGTGTAAAGCATATTCTCAAAAAATGAAATGCAGTAAAGTTAAGTTACATTTCCTAGGACACATTGTTCCCTTCATCAGTAATGTTATTTTACAAATCTGAATTTGATTGTTAAATTAACCTGCACTCAGGAGAAAACAGGTTTACCACTTCTGTTGGCAGGCATCCACCATGTTGATGTGTCCTCAAAACACTCAGACCGGATCTAACAAGCGCACTGAGTAGCCAGGGTGTCTACAGATGAGTTCAACACTTTTTAAGACCATCTTATTTTTTGATGTCACCTTTCTGAAATTAAGCATAAAGCTTCCAGAGCAGACTTAAAAGGCTGCTTATAAACTCGTTGATTTTATGAACTGTAATTTAAGTTTTCTTCAGGTTCAATACTAATGTGTTCTTATAGTTAAATCAATACCCCAACAGTTAAGTGTGGCTGATCAGTATAAAGGCAAAGATCAAAGGTAGCCTGCTGTATATCAGAAATGTTGACTGATGCAGAAACTTCACTCCTGACAAGTTGAGTAAGTGAAATTAAACTGAAATTTAAACCTTGTAAATTCACATTCAAGGTTAATATGCACTTCTATCGTTTATTTTATGACTGAATTGAAGACATTCAGAGTTTTGACCAGACCTGCAGACCGACACCATGGGATTTCTCCTCAGTCCTTCAGTCTTTGGAGAAGCTTCAGTTTTGTATGACAGCATAACATCTTTGTCCTTTTTCTAGATATGAAGATTTAGTCAAGTTCACAAATCAGGCCCTTGACTGTTAATGATTTCATCAACAATTCAATGACTGTAATTAAGTCTGGGAGTCAGTTATGGCTGCCTTGTCTGACCACATTTCAAAATGTTAACAGGCAATGAGCTAAGGTGGCTCTGTGCCTGCAGCTCAAAACATGCAGAAGTCAAGAAAACTCAGCCAAACACAAGTGAGTGGGGAAATTTTACTTGTGAACCTGTGCCACCAGGTAACTGCTTAGTAATAGTCTGTCAAATCCTCAGACAGTACAGCCAATACAGACACTGGAAAACACTGAAGGCATTATCCTTAAAGGTGTGTGAGAGCTTCAAAATATAAATAAAACAATATACAAGAGACTTTGTTATCAAGAGGTAACCAACTTTATTTCCATTTTACTCCCGTGCCATGAGTTTCTGCTTCTTCAGCTTCTTCTGTGAAACCTACAAAACAAAAACTCAGTCATTAACCTGTCAATTACAGAACAGTGGTGAGATTTGTCAATATTTGGTAAAATAGAACTGCTGAGAAATCACTGCAACCTGAACTTTCATAAAGCAGATTTATGTTTAAGGGTTGGGGAAAACTCACTGATTAAAAAAAAAAAAAGTCATTAAACTCTAATCTGTTATACCTTTTTCTTCTGGGCCACTTCCTCCTCTGGTTTGGGGACAATCTGCTCCTTCTCAGTGAGGATCATCTCAATGTGGCAGGGGGAGCTCATGTAAGGGTTGATGCGTCCGTGGGCACGGTAGGTGCGTCTGCGCATTTTAGGGGCCTTGTTCACCTGGATGTGTTCAATGACCAGGGAGTCCACGTCCAGACCCTGTTCAATGTGCACAGCCAACCAAATCACCAAATCAGAAGAAAACAATAAGAAACATTTTTGCTGTTAATGTCATTTGTTTTCTCTTCACAAACATAAGACAATGGGGAAAAAGTCAAAGCAGCAAAGAGGACCAACCACAGCTCATGTGGTCTCATGTTATCCTACAGTTAGTTTTTCACAACTTGATAGATTGCTCAGATTTTTTAAAATTCTTTTCATGTGTAATACAAAGGTGTCCTAAATGGTCATCATTGCAATCCAGTCATGTTGTATGGCAAAGTGCACAAACACAGACAATCATCTGCCAGGGAGTTAAAATGGGTGATAAAGAGAACCACCTCCACAGCTGAGTGTTACTAATGACTTTAATTAAGGTTCTGTTTGAATTAGGTCTAAACACAGCCAGGTTCCTGGTGCTGTGCATTCTGAATCAATGGAAAGGCTCTGCTAAACCTGAAATAGGACAAGTTGACAGTGACAAGTTAATTTGTCATCAATAACACCTGTGTTTGCCTGCTGCTTATGTCTAAATACTGCAGTGAAAATAGTCCAATGGCCTCAACAAAACCCACTTGCTCAGTTCCAAATCAAGCACCAGTGTAAGCCCCTTCAACGCACCTTCAACTCAGCGTTGCTCTCAGCGTTCTTGAGCATATGGAGGAGGAACTCGGCGCTCTTCTTGGGCCAGCGTCCCTGCGTCCAGCCGAACTGCTTGGCCTGAAAAAAATTTCACAAAGGTGACTCACAGAAACAAAGGCAGGACAAACAGGAAGTCTCTCACATCTGGATAGTTCCTATAAGTTGCTCAGATTGAATTGGTTTGTTTTCATGTTGAAATCCAAAGGTGTCCTAAGATGGTCATCATTGCAACTTCTGCACAGACACAATCTTCATTTTATACATTTACTGAAGACAGTTTGTTTTTTTGCAGTCAAATCTTTTATATGCGAGGCTCACCTGGGCACACCTTCCAACGCCGCCGTTGTAGCGACGGAAGGGGACACACTGGTGCTTGACAATAACATCCCTCAGGTACTTGTTAGCCTTGCGGATGTGCATACCCTTGATGGCCTGAGCTGTCTCACGGGTGTTCTGTTGGTAAACAAGCATTCACAAATAGTACACATATCAGAACATGTTCAGGCAACACTGCTAAGTTAAGACATTTTCATCACTGATGCTCATGTTTCTGCTTGGATTTCAACAGTCAGGTTATATTTTTGAACTCATTTGCTTTACGTAAAGCCAGCTTTGGACTAGTGTAAATGAACACATCTGCAAAGCTGGTCAAAAAAAAAATGTCAAGACACCAATTCCCATTCAGCTATAATAACTGCTTTTTCTAGCTGAAGTGAAAGCAACAGCCAAAACTGAGGAGGAATCAGCAAAATAAGCTTGTCATGTAATTACTGGCAAAACTGATTACACCAATGCTAGCAAATGACTGATTTACAGTGACATTATGATTGTGACAGTATGGAAAGCTGGCACTGTACATCTGTACATTCTGTTTTAGTACCACTGCAACTATAACACAAGTGGCATTTAAGCACCAAACTGCAATAGAAAGTGCTTTCAAGAGACACAACATCTTTGCTTGGATTATTACTTTTTCAAAGCAGCCCATTGTTATTATAGTCACCAGTATCCAGCCTATAATCTGAATTAAGACAAATCACCCAGTGATGTTATAGGAGAACATTATAAGCACAGATTGAAGCGTGGCGTGGCATGTCGTTACCTTGAAGTGAACCCGGAGATTGGAGCCCCTCGACTTGCATGCTGCAACACAAGACAGTCTCTTATCAACACCGACTCAAGTATTCAACCAACATGACCTGTACTCATGACTCTGGTAGCTCAGTTATTCTTGATTTCTTTTCATGGGTAATCCAAAGGTGTCCTAAGATGTCATCACTGCAACCAGGCGAGAGCTAGCTGGCTAATTAGCACCGGACAACCAACAAGTTAAACTACTTTAAATTACTCACACTTGGTCGGGTTTTCGGGGTCCAGAGAGTAGCGGACCATTTTCGGA
This sequence comes from Myripristis jacobus, assembly GCA_900302555.1. Taxonomy (NCBI): domain Eukaryota; kingdom Metazoa; phylum Chordata; class Actinopteri; order Holocentriformes; family Holocentridae; genus Myripristis; species Myripristis jacobus. Next base: position 65,370 of record OMLB01027952.1, on the reverse strand, counting down.
TATCTGTAAGACAAAAAGAGAAAGAAGAGGATGTTCAGTGCTTATTTAACCATCCATACAAGCGCCTCATGCTAAACCGCCTCTCCCCAGCACGAACCAAACACAAAAACCACGACGTGTAACTTCTAAATACACGAGTAACACCAAGAGATACACTCTAACAACCAAATCAAAGGCAAACAAGGAATTTAAAGTCAATAAACTGTAGTTGTCGGTGCCAGTGACCGTAAAAAGGCTTGGTTATTTAGCTAGTCAGAACCAATATGGCTGAAAGCTAATGTGATAGCCTCCAAACCGGCTACATGAGATATAACACGTTAAATGTAATCTCTACACAGCCATATGTGAATTTATGGCGCCGTTTTACATCTACTATTCTAACTTAGGAAAAACAGAGGTTTTAAAAGCAAGATGCTGAAGATTTTGTTAAGATTAAATGACTATCCTCGCTGCGGTAAAATGAGTAGCTCGACTACCTCTCAGGCCGCAGAAGGGAAAAGGAAGTATAAGGGATCCGGCCCGCAGATATCGCGAGAATCTGAGCCCTGCCTTTCTTTTGTTTTTGGGGGGCAAATTCTCGCGATATCTCACCCCTAATATTTTTTCCCCGCAATGTGGAGTTTTTTTTCTTTTCCAAGTAATCTTTATTGAAAAACATCTAACGGTGAAGTTTTTGTTTGTTTGTTTGTTTGTTTTGTTTTTTTTTAATCTAATCGCATATAGCTGTGAGCGCAGCTGTTGTGCATTTAAGCCTTAAAAGCATGATTGTCAAATATACATTCTTATTTGATTTAACGTGACTTATGTCTCATAACTGATTTGGACTGGTCCCGGGAAGCATTTGCATCTGGAGCTGTTTTTAAATAGTGCTACTTATGAGTTGGTCTCTGGATGTGTGAGATGACAGCTATGAGGTTATACAGGCTTGTGTGTGCAGCATATGCTTAAAAATGTGTTGCACAAATATGCAGTGAGCTCTTTAGAAAGAGCCATTCTCTCACAAATGTTTGTAAAGGCAGACTGCATGCAGAGCTGCTGGGTTTTATCCACCTGTGGCAATGGGACTGAATAAAACTCAAGAATTCAGTGATTAAGAGGTGTGTCCCAATGCTTTACTCCATATAATTTGTATGTACTGCATTCAATAACATTTTCCCATCAATTGTTAACCTTTGCATGATGATATGTTGTTGAATAAATAACACACAATGACACAATCAGTACTAAAACCAGGTATTGGTTTATTTGGTATTTGGTATTTGATGTTGTATTGTGAGATGTTTAAAACCAGCTACTTATAAAACGCTATGTGCACACTCACATTGGCCCAGTGAGTCATGCACAACATTGCACTGTAAATAATGTCAAAGCTATATTGGTGACATTGTGTCAACATACAAAAATAAAGATATTATGTACAAAAGAAGAAAGAAAAAAGTTTCCCTCAATATTTTGACATATTTCAGTATTTTCCAACACCAGTGAAAAACATCCTGAAATGATTTCAACTATTCAAACGAGACAACAAAAAGTGTAACCAAGGCCTACAAGCCTGACCCTCGGCGTCCTTTTCTCTTAGCTTTTTTTTTTTTTGCTGTACACATCACACCGATCTCTTATTTACATACAAGGAGAGCTTTTGGACAACTGCAAGGAAGTCTTGAACACACGGGAAACAGGAAATGGCATCACACACGAGGCATGGTTTGGTAAAGGATCAGTGTCGATAAATATCTGTACAAATCCAGCTGATCTTTAATATCCTTGGCATTAAAGAAGCCCGCTGACTTGACTTTTCAGTTACTGCATTTTAGCCTCATTTCATACTAAAAAAAACCCACAGGATAATCTCTGTACAGGGAAGAGTGCATCCTCTCTTGGGAATGCTGCTTTTGTGTGTGTATTTGTGTGTGTGTGTTTATCACAGATTGTGGGAATGAACACCCATCTCTTGTGACAATAAGCTTTAAATGTAGTTTTTTTTTAATGTAAGCATAGAGAAATCATTACAAATATAAACAGCTGTAAGACCCAATCACTTTTTCCCTGCTCTCCTCAGTGTCAGCCTTCACACACATCATGTGGGAAAACTTGTGAACCATTAGATTTCAAAATATAGCAGTCAAGTAAAAAACATAAAATAGAATAAAACAAAAATAAAAAGGTATATGATTTCCACATGGGAAGTGGCATTCTGAAGAACACTGTATATCGTTTCTTGAATGTAACGGAGGGAGATTTGGTAGAAATCTGCTCTGCTGATTACCAAGCATCTCAGATTGTTAAATATGTTCTGTATAATATATGTCACACTATTCACATTTTTTTTTTTTTTTGAAGTGCTAATTTTCCCCCCTCGGAAAGCTTGGCGACACATTGTTCAAACACATTTGTCGTTATGGGAGAAACCAATTCAAATGTCACAGTCCCGTTTTGAAGAACTGCTCCTTTTTCTTCTTCCGACTTTTATCAATTACAACTGGACTAAGATTATATATTCAAATGATTTCCTCAGCTCACACCGCACATGTTTACCCTCTGATGACCTTTTTCACACCCAGCTGCCATGTATGGAAAGCCAAATGGGTCAAAAACACATGAAATCAATCAACATGGTGGCGTCGACACGTTTGCACGCTGTTAACATGTTGTTAATGTGTTCATTTTTCTTGCACATAAACAACATGCTGAACGATGCAACTGCCGATGTGTAATCTGAGGCGTCGATTTCACAGTTTTGAGCATTTTGAATCATTCTAACTTTCTCTGACCGACAGTTTGCATGTACACAAGTCACTGAATATGTCCTTGAAAAATCCTGGAAAATTATTTCGTTAAAAAATGTGGGAGCGCTGTTCGACTCCCACGTGTAGGCAAAGGCAGCAGACACTTGGTAGCTCCTGCTCAGGTCCAGCGTCGAGCTGCTGCAGCCCAATGACAAGGAACAACTCGGAGAGACGTGATGACCAGGGGCTCCAAGGGCAACCACAGGAGAGTGTGTGTGTGTGTGTGTGTGTGTGTGGTGGGGGTGGGGGCATCGAGGCTGTTTCTTGAGGGCACTACTGTGTGGATCAACCCAGCTTCAAGTTCCTGCTCATCCATCATCCTCTAACACTGTTAAATGTCAATATGGTGAGGCTTTGCAAGAGGAGCTGAACAACCTGAAATGGAAAGAATATGAAAATTAACAGGGATGCTTAAAAAACAAAACAAAATGTGCACTATATCTTTGAGCTATTAAAAATTACAGACAGGCATTGAAATTCGCATCAAAGGCAAAAATCTGGTAAAGTATATTTCTCTTGCGATCTGAAATGTATAAAGATATACAATGCATAATGATATTTAAACTTGATTGTGTTTTAAGTTTGAAGCTCTGTTTCAGTTCACAGTTCACTAAACGTCCCAGCACTGCTTCCAACAACGGCCCAAGAACAAGCCATGAACTTGTTGCATCTAACAGTGGCCTGTACATGTAGGTGGAAAAAAACAAAAAAAGGAAAAGCAACTGCAGAGTTATCCCAGTTGTGGAAAAAAAACGGCGTCCCTCATTCAAAATGCATCAGGCCTTCAGGTGCCACTTTTTTCTGATTTATTGAAGCCAGTGTCAGTGTTGGATAAATCCTCTTCCAAGGATTTGTCCAAGGTTGTTGAATGCTGGTGTTTACAGAAGAGGATCAGGGATACACAACAACAACAATAATAATAATAATAATAATAGTTAAAAGAGCAGGGAGATTAATTGCATTGCAATTCTGAGGAAAAACTAAAAAATGTAACCTCAAAATTCTGAAATTAAAGTCTGAATTCTGATTTTATTCCCACAGTTCTCACTTTTCTCTTACAGTTCAGTTTTTTTGTCCTCAGAATTCCAAGACTAATCCCAGGAGCCATTTTATTTTTTTCATTTTTTTTTGGCGTGGCCCTAATCCTCTTCTGTAGCTGTTTGATGATGAGTCAAGAAGCTCTCCCTCTTTGATTCTGACAGACTTTACACCAAAACTTGACAAAATTGTTTTTTGATGGCTGAAACATTTCCTGCAGTCAAACTGTATCGTATGATATCTTGCAAATGCTGGAAATATCTTGAGATGATCATCTACATTTCTCCAGTCCTCCCCAGAAATACAAAAAAATACACCACACCACAAGGAGAAAAAGCAAAGCACACTGATCACCAAGAGCTGTTTTGTGTGTTGTTACCAATATGAAAGCATTTAAGGGTGGATTTTTATTTTAACACACAGTACCTGATTCTATACTTGAAATTAACTTTGAAAACAGCTAGGATGACATATTCAAATGAAAAATTATTTTGAATAGAACAAATTACTGACATGAAGAATATTACAGAAAAAGTAGTTTCTGCTCTTATTTGCCAGTTAAATTCCAGAGCTGGTCTATAAGTTTTCCATAACCACAAACCAAATTTCCATGACTGCATTTCTGTGCTGTGATAAGTAATGTGACCTTTACAGCTGGGAGGCAGAATCCCAAGTCAAATAAAACACGTGTCATGGCAACCGCCACAACTGAAATCCCAGATTTAGAGGAAACAAAATGATCTTATTTGTTCTGCCTTCTCAGGTTCTAGCTCAATTTTAAGATAATGATTATTATTTAAAAAAAAAAAAAACTTTCAAAACTTCAGAACTTCCGAAACATTTCCCGCATTTTCATATTCCCTGTCTTTTACAGGATATTCATGAAGCCCTGTTTAGTGTGCCAGGCCTCGGCAGAAGTGCACAAGTGTAAAAGTCAACTTTGGAAACTTTCTGCAGCCGACTTACAAATCAAGCACTAGTCCGCTCAGGTGGCTTCAGCGGAGCGTGGAGTTCAGTGAGTCGCCGCCGGGCTGCAGGCTTTGGAGGGACAGGAACCAGGTCGCAGGTGTCACATGGAGGTGGGAGGCATCGATGAGGCAGACAGAGGGGGAGGAGGCCCAGGGGATCCGGTCCGGTTCGTCCAGGGCTTATTTGAGACAGGGGCTGACCACCGTGGGAGTGGGCGGGTAGACCAGTGCCACGTTCACCCGCTCGGTGCCGTTCTTTGGACAGATGATCTCGGTCAGGCCCTCGGGGCGCGGCTGGCTGAGCAGCTCACCTGACAGGAACGAGGAAACACAACAGCCAGATTAATTTTCAAAGCAAGTTGAATCATGGTTTACCATTAAATGATGTTGCACCAAACTTTAAAAGCGGCTCCAAATGAAGGAATGAATTTAAACCTCGTTTTAAATCTCAGTTGATCTTTTACATTTCATTTTTTTGCCATTTAAACTATGATGCAGTATTAACTTTAAACTTACACTTGACAACTTTTAAGCTTTTAAAATTTCTTGAGACGGACTGAAATTATCACCTTTCTCGAGGAAGGTAGTCTGTTTTTCCACTAATGGTGCTGCTGTCTATTTTTATCATGCATTATCTGGCCATACTGGTTCTGTAAAAAAAAGGTTTTCTCTCAAGAGGAGAAACATGAGCTTGTCTGTCAAGCCAATGAGTCGGATAACAACATACACACAACAAACAAACAAGACAACTGTTTGCTTCGTCAACTGATAGTTTTTTTGTAACAGTATTGTCTTTCTTTTTTCTTTTTTTTTAACAGTAATGTTTTTCTTTTTTCAAAAGAATAATATTTCTTTGTTAACAGTAATGTAACTTTTTAAGTTCTTTTCTTTTTTGAACACAGTAATGTTTTTTGTTTTTTTCAGAGTAATGTTTGTCTTTTCTTTTTTTACGCAATAGCTTTTTTCTATTCTTTTATTTTAGCAGACTAATGTTTTTTTTTTTCTTTTTTAGCAGAGTAATGTATCTATTTTTATTTCCCTCTCTTCTTCTTTCAAACTTAACAATTTTTGTCTTTTGCAAGCATCATCATCTTGGTTTAACTTGGAGCATTTTAATTCAGTTTAACATGACTTCACTTGAATTTACTAAACCAGAATTCATTTTTAGTGGTGCAACAGACATCAGGTTCCCTATGGACAGGTCAGGGCAGTGCTGCTTGCAGGATGGTGATTCCCTATTTGTCCACTAGATGGCAGCTTTCACCTCACTGTGCCTTTGAGCTGCACACCACAGTGAGCAGCTACTCTGTGTGTCCCATTAGCAAGTTATTTCATTTGAGGGCTGCATTGCAACTTAAGCCCTGTGTTTCTATTTGCATGTGTGGGTGTGGCCGTCTGCTGTTAAGCTCATATTTGATAGAAATGGACCCAGACAGGTAGGACGAGGCCAAAGTGCAGGGCAAGGCAGCTGGCAAGTTACTGGCAGCTGCCATAATGGAGAAGGTGCATTGCCTTTTTTTTTTTTTTTTTTTTTTTTTTTTTACCATCAGTGCGATTTGTTTTCTTAACGCGTGAACTGCTGGCGAGGCGTCCACGCTGAGGTCCAGCTATTGTTCTGCGTCCTTGTTATTGCTGAGCATGTCGCTGTTCCCATGTGAATATAAACAAAAGTGTATTAGTGTATGTGTATGTGCAAGCCTGCATATGTGTGTGTGTGTGTGTGTGTGTGTGTGTGTTGTGTGTGTTCAGCAAATCACACTCCCATACTCAAGGACACTTCCTGACTTAATATGCACGGAACAGGCTGACCAGTCACAGGCTTTTCCCTCCGATATAGGGAAGCAAAAACACCCGTCTTAGTAAACGGACATCTGTGGGGTCAACGAGTGCCTTGTGCCTCTATGCACACATGTGGCCTACTTTCTTTATGAATTGTCACTTCATGTCAAATAATGAGCCCTAAAAACAGCTTTAAGTGCCATATTACACACACTTATCAAACAAAAAGCATCTATTTAGAGTCATGTTATGTGCATCTGTGCCCGCCTGAAGAGGCAACCTTCAGAACTGCGGAAATAAAGCAGAATCTCGCCTTAACTAATACCAACCGTATTTACTTTTACATTTTTAGTCAGTTTCAAGAGCACGTGCAGGTGCACTAAGACAACGCAGGAAAACAGTGAAAGGCACAAATGACTGTTTTCTGCCTTATCTTCACTCATTCATCTGTTTGGTTCTCACCTAGTCTCACGACAGGAAACACCGGGCCTAAAAATACCCCTCAGCGGCAGAATTCCTCCTCAGCTGTCCTCAAATCTACAGGAAACAGACCATGCTGGAAGTCTGGGTGCACATTTGGCTTTGCACTTCAGGCCTCAGCACTTGTTGTTGTGCTGGGAAATTCAGTCAGATTAATATAATGACTGCCTGGCTAACACGGCTATTTTTAATGAAGACAACAACAGCAAACTTAAGCAATCTAGTTCTGTCTCTGTGTGGCTACGGCCGCTCAGCCGTGGAGTGACACAGGAAGTTAACAGACCATCCAAAATGTTAATAACAGAAGAAAAATAGGTCTAGAAAAAAAGTAATTTAGGCAAAACTGTCATCCATGTGCATTGTGTGCATTTTAGTTTCAGAGAGCAGCACTTTGTTGTTTTTAAGGGAGAGCACTCAGCAAGAATGGGCCTCATTCACCAGCATCTTCCTAAGTTTTTTCTTAAATTTCTTCATAAGATTCTAAGAAAGTCCACGGATTCATTATGAGTTCTTAAACCGCAGGTCTGTTCGCACCGTTGTTCCTGATGAATCTCTCTGCCTTTGCAAACTGAAAGTGCGTGCCAAGTGACCCCAATTAGCACACAGCAGGTAAACGCCCTGCCAGTCTCCATCAGAGGACATGAGACGGCACAAATCACACACACACAACCTGATCAAGTGGAGAGAAGTCAACAAGTCTAAAGAGGGTGGAGCACCTGACACCAGACATCAGACAGACGTTTTAAAAAAAAAACACTTTTATAGCTCTGCAATGGATGTACTGCAGCCGGAAGCCAACACTAAACGACCCGTCAAATGTTGTGCAAGAAAGTGATTACCAGACAAGTGAGGACAAGTGCAGGGACACATAAACAGATAGAGCCGTCATGCATGCAACGGCACAGCAAGGGACGGCGTGACAGCGGCAACGGAGCTGAAATCCTCCTGGAGGCAGAAGCCAGAGCTCAGATTTAGTGTCAGTGGTGGATATAAAGTAATAGAAAATATGATGTATGGGCTGCTGTTACTGTGAACGCTGCATCTGGAGAAGGACGCACAACTAATGGAGTTTAAAAAAAAACAAAAAAACAAGAGATTTGAGCTCAAATCTGTGTTCGTGATGTGTTTATTTTATCGTAATATGAATTAGACCATAATGCTTTGTGAAGAAAGGAAGATAATTATTAGAAGTATTATTAATTACATAAATATTACTGTAATTTAAATCCTATGATATCATACAACTATAGAATTGAAGAAAACCAATTTATTTTGCAAATTTCGGCACTCAAACATGTGTACGCGAGCTCTTGAGTGTTGGTAGAAAAAAAAATAAATAAGAAAATGTTGGTGAATGACAGGATCTTCTTGGAAACTGCGTCAGTGAGCATAAAGAACAAATTCATTCTTAAGAGCTGTTGGTGAATGAGGCTCATTGAGAGCAAGATAGCACCACTACTGTCCTCCATAACAGCTACGGGCTAAGTGAAATTATATCAAATTTTTCAAAATGGGTGAACTGTCCCTTTAACCACACTGAGGACGCTTGCAGCACTGACTCTTCAGAGAAAGACGAACTCCATCATGTGCTCACTGGGTTCACTTGGGTGAAGTCACATGGAAACAACAGTGAATGTCATCAATGAGACGACGTCTAATCTGTGTCTATGTTATGTAAAATCAAATGGATTGATCCTGGGAAGTTAGGAGAAGATGAAAGAACATGCAGCATGTGTCACACAAACTATAGCTGAAACAATCAGTCAAACAATCGATTAGTTGATTAATCAGTTACAATTTTGATAATTGTTTCAGGCATTTATCAAGTGAAAATAAGCATTTGCTGGTTATTCCCTCACAAATGCTGAGGATCACTTGCTTTTCCAGGTTTCATATCATTACAAAATTCAAACAAACAACAATAAACAAACAATCAGTCATCTCCATCCACGTGCACAGGAACAAAAACAGATGAAATACAGAAAGCAGGCAGTCCCACACACCGCTGGAACAAATTTTGCTGGATTTTGAAAGGTCTCGTGCTGAAACACCGTGTAGTTCTTTTATGAAAAATGATGGGAGAAAGCGTGCGGGACGACCTCCTTTGCTCATGTCTTTGCAAAACAATCTGCTTTGCTGGTCAGGGAGCAATTTGAAGACACTTGACTTGCGATAAGCCATTTGTCATTAGTTTTGTTCGTGAAATGATTCATCAAAACAATAACTGCCAGATTAATTAACAACAGAAATGTAGCCCTAACACAAACATATATACATACTGTTACACCCCCTGTTTTCTGTATTCTCGAGCATTAATACCTCTTTTCCAGGGCATCTGCTTAGAGCTTACCAATAATGCTCAGTCCAATTCACCACAGAGTCTGATCTGGGTTTATCTGCTGCAAAAGACTGACCTGCTTTTGTTATCTGCATCTCATATCTTGACCCTCTGTGTCAAGACAACATACAGATTCACCAGCCGAGAAAATATAAAGACCGTCCTGGCAGTCCTATCCACGAGGCAGTGACCTCTGTTATTTAGACCACGTTACAGTGCTGTTAATAATATCACAGCATAGCACTTTTAAAAATTAAGCGAACAAAATCATAAAACTAAAATCATAACATCAATTCTGACGTCATATGGAAGCCGGTGTAAGGTATCTAAAACAGGAGGTAGAGCTAGTTGTCGATACAAATCAACTTCACAGTTCTTTACATTTGACGCCCAAGTCCAAAGAGTGAGAAAGCCAAACTCTGTGTTTCTGAAGGCAGGTTGCTGATGATGCAGGCCAAACTGCACTGCACATTAAGCATCAGCTGGGCGCTCACCGTCTCCTCGGCAGCGCTGGCCGATGCCCACACTGACCTCAGCAGCACTTAAACCATTAAGCATATCGATTCTTTATTCTCCATCGACTCTGAGTCCAGTTCTGAAGCCGTTTCACCCGCTGGACTACAAACCTAATAACAGGTTTAAGAGCACAGTGAAAGCTATAGCCAGATTACTCATATTTATCATGTATTGTTGCACTGCAGCCGGTAATGCTCTTCAGTATCTGAGTTTCATGCTTTGGTATTTTGTTGGCAACGGCTCTGTGAGTGGAAATGCAGGAAGTTGTGCCTTACTGGAAGCAGATGATGAATCATACAGCCAGTTATCTCTGGCCGGGTGTCCTGAATTAGGTCAAAACCTAGTAATACCCCCTCCCGCCCCGCCTCTTACTGAAAGGAGTCACACACTAACCCAGAAGAAGACGTGGAGAAAAAAAAACACAGTCTGCTCCCTGACATCAAGTTGGAGGAATGTGCAGATCTCATCTCTCCCCCTCCTTCCTGAAACATCATCAGCAGGTAGAAGAGGAATCAATTACATTCCTGATCCGCTTGGCTAGTTCCCCCACCAGCTTTTCCATTCCAGCTCTCTCGCTCTTATTCTTCACAAAGCCTCTTCGCCCTCCCATAAAAGGGAAGAGACGTTTCTCTGCGAGTAAAAGCCATTTTCCTGTCTCCAAGAAACTCTCAGTGGGATACTGGATGTTTGGAAAAACAGCGAAGGAGTCTAGCTGAGCTTTCGAGGTCTGGTCCATTCAGAAATAGTTTCCAAAGGCCTGAGCCCTCCGATTTCACTTCCTTTTCTATTGTGAGTCTCACATCTCAGCAGTATGGCAGAGGATACAGAGGGCTGAAGGGCTTTGGGGAGACTGTTCAAGCAGACATAACAATGATAGATGAGGGTTTCCTTCTGAGAAGGGTGCAAGGGGCGATGCAAAAATAAACACAGAGAACAGGTCTGGGCCTGTTTACCATTTTGATTATTGCCATGGTGAACAGTAAACAAACTACTCCACTATCACCATCTTTATCTTCTTTAATACTTAAAAATTAATAATTGCCGCGTTTCCCTGCATGTTGCTCTTCAGCAGTCACATTTTGTATTTAGTTAAATATTTAAAATCCCAATCTTAAAATAGACCGCTCCCCATTTTCCTAAGCTTCTAAACCTGCAGCTGCACATTAAGCTGTAAAACCTAGTAAGCTATTAACAGGGACAAAAACAATGAAATTGTCTAATGACAGAGGCGGTGCCTTTCTCTGCCTTGTGCCCTTACTACAATGACAAAGCAGGGAGTGTGCTCATACCAGGCTCAAATCCCAGAGGGATGCCAGCTAGCTGTCTCTGCCAAGTCACTCTCACTCCATATTGATGAGGGTGGAGAAAGAAGACGGTGGATACTGCCTCTCCTTTCACTAATCGTTTCCTGAGCTAGATACTGACACAAAAAAAAGGGACATCAAATATGCTCATCAAACCCACAGACACAGGGTAAGCTTGGCAACTCCATAATCATAATAATCACAGACACTACTAAACAGGTCAGGGTGGGGATTGGGCAGAGAACAAAAGATCATATTTGGACCAAAATCAGCTTATGTCAAAGCACGGCGATTTCAGAGAAAAGCAAAGTCTAATCCACCTCAGTCAGTCCCATCAGGGATGATCGTGGTCCCAATGATCCCAATAGCTTTACTTCCCTGCCCCTCCCTGCAGCAGCATTGGGCTATATAGCTACCACAAGATTAAGCAGAATTATCAGCCACCATGCACAAAGGATCCTTGCAACCAGACATCCTCTGCATGCTGCATGCCATCTTGTTTACCACGCCCCCACGTCTGACGAGACTAAGCAGCTTGATTTATAAATAATTGAAAAGGAAATCTAGAAAGAGTGTGTGCGGGCATGAATGCATGCAAAGGGTAGGCAATTAGGCTGAGCAGGAAAATACAGTGAGCGTAGCGGACGAGGAAAAACCCTCCATCTCCACATTTCTCTAATTTCTCTGAGGCCAAGGGACCAAAGAAAGGTCGTGGTTGTCGTAGTAAAGCGTTATCAGGGTCGTTTCTGCAGCTCTGCACCGCCACAGCCCCGTCCCGCCTCAGGGCAGGGAGGAGAGGCTCGCACTCGGACAAAGGCGTCACAACTGGAGGGCTGGAGAGGGCCGCTCTGGAAAAAACCCTGACGGCCATGTCCACACGAATTCATTTGCATACATACACGTTCAGAGCTACACTGCATGCAGGGTCCTCTGCATGCTTTGCTCGGAGCCGTCAGGCCCACTAGACAGATCAGGCACAGCGCCTAGAGCCCTGTCCTCCTCAGTATAGGGCCCCTACAACCAATTAGATTTTTTTTGAAAGCTCATTAACCCATTGAAACCTGCATAAATCCATTTGATTTCTTGCAACATGCAAATAAAATCAAATAAAATAAAATACAAGAATATTATCAAAACTAGTTAAGAAATTACTATAGGCTATATTTGTAAGAATTATAAATATACAGTATTTCTACAATTATATTACAAGAAAAAATGCAATAAAATTACAAAAAAAAAAACTGCAAAAAAAAATATAAAAATAAATTAATGAAACTGCCAAATTCCCCAACAAATGAAAAAAGATAAAAACTAAAGTGAATTTTGTTCAGAGGGTGAAATAAAATCTTTAAGAGTGGTCTATTCATGGTGAAAACACAAGGGCCCCAAATGAGTTTCTGTCAGGGGACGGCACTGGTTTCACATTTAGAGAAACACCAACACTCCTCTGAGCCCGGTTGCAAAAGCGAAACACAACTATTTCAACATTTTCCCAGATACCAAGCCAAAGTCCACTTGAAACAGTGTGTGAAACATTCCTCACAAATTGCAAACACTGAATCACCCTCTTGATTTTCTGCTGGGGCTGAGAAACACACACAATGTCTGAGAAAGTCTAACAGAAACTTTTTTTTTTTTTTAATTTCAAACACGTCAACAAGCTGTATAGAGGGAAATTATAACAACAAACACGACAGCTCTACCTCAGCTGACAAAGAAAAAAAAAGGCGTGTAGTATCCATTTACAGCATCCAGTCTTCACATTCCACAAAGTTTTAGGTGAGCATCCATGCAAGTGCGTGCTCATCACCAACCTGCACGCTGTCGGACTGAAATCTAGGTCAAATGTTCCCAGGAATGTATCTCTGCAGTGTTTTTCGGCAAAATGGCCCTGAATGTGGCCAAAAATACCTCCTAAAGACACAAGTGTATTTATACTGCGCAAAATATATACATAAGTTACAATTCTGTTTTTTCCTCTGACTCTTTTAGTGCAATATAACAATATAACAACACAAATACACTATCACATACACTGCATTTTGGCCACTGATTATCATTTGGCGCTGATGAGTGCAGTGGGGAAAAATGGGTCTCTCTTATTAAAAGTAAAATGTCTTTTTCTAGACGTGCTCAGAGCCAATCAGCATGTCCTTCATTGAGTTGTCTCAACAACTTGTCTATACAAGTCAGCTGAACCTGCCATCTGTGAAACAGTGCAACGGGTGTAACTGGAGCACCAGCAAAACAACAGTGAGAATGACTGACAAAGATGATATGAGGTTATAAAGTGCTTTTTTTATTATTATTATTTGTGTGTGTGTTTTAAATCTTGTTTGTCTCCTTAAATCTCATGCAAAGCACTTTGGATTGCCTTGTGTTTGAAAGGTGCTATACAAATAAACATGCCTTGCCTAAAAAAAGATATCATTATGCATGCAAAAAAGGCAATAATGCACCGCTTGTCTGGGGGAAATTTGCAACGTAAACAAACAGAGTCAGATTTCAGGAGAAAAAAAAAATCTGTGTCTTTAATCTCACTGCTGTTAAGTGTTATGCTCGGTTTCTACATTTATTTGTCAGTTAAATTCCCAAACTGTTCCATGACCTACATTTAAAGGTAGATTTTTCTTTGAACACACTGTATCTGATCCTATATATGGAATAGCTTTTAAAACAGGTAGGGCGGCATTACTATGAAAAATGCACTACTTTTGGGGCTACAAAAAAAAAAAATCTGCTATTTCAAGTATTTTATTCAGCGTTTCAACACTTATTTGCCAATTCAGTTCTAAAAGGTTTTTTGATAGCCACACACTTAATTTCCATGACTGTTTGTCAGTGGCGTAAGGAGTAAAGTAACCTTTACAACAAGCAGGGTGGCATCACAAGACAAGCCAACTACGCCTCACAGCAGCCAGCATGTGTCTTTACTCCGACTGGCTGCTGGTTTCCTAGGAACGATACAGGAGCTGATTAAGAGGAAATAAAAATATCTATAACCGTCCTCCCCTCTCAGGTTCTAGTCCCACTTATCAAGATGACAATCATTATTCAAAGATACCATGATTTTTTTTAAAGCTTGAGGAATATTCCAAAATTTTCCAAAACATTTCCACATTTCCACCAGACTCTTCCAGGATTTCCATGAGTGCAGAAACCCCCGATCACACATTTTCTGAGCGGTGTCTTCCACAAATGGCAACAAGCAGATGTGAGACAACATTCAGTTTGACCTTTCAAACAAGGTCAGAAACAAGAGCCGTGCCAGTCCCCCAGGTTGTCTGGAAATAGTCCCATCAGCTCAGGTTCCAGGTGCAGACAGGCCTGCTGGCGAAAGCGACGGAGTAATGAGGCTGCCGATGCCAACGTGGCGCTGAGAAACTGACCTTCAGGTGGCTCGAGCAGACTCGCCACACGCTCCTATATTAGCCCCTCTGTTAGTTGCACATATTTTATTAATGGATCATACCAGTGAAGTCGTATATTAGACCCCCCATATCATTTTCCTGTCTTTTATCCAGCCACTGGTTTCCATCCATTTGGCAGAGTCACTCAGCGAGACATCAGTCCCCGGGGAAACATTTGTTTTGCACAGCCAATTATCAGCTGTGTGGTTTATGAACGGCGATGACTTTATTAGACGCAGAAGCAGAACATTATAAGGTGGCTGTTTCAACCAAAAACTGTAATTTGAAAATGGAGGAATTTTGATTATATGTTGTGAAATCTTCAGCACCCCAGCATGGTTTGCAAAATGGTTTTTTGCAGCGTGAAATGTGGGGAAATTGTACTAAATGGGTCACACATGCAAAATCACTGGCACGGTGCTTTAAGTTGATATGTATTTTGAAGCTCCGTGCAGGCAGATGTTGCGTGGGCGGCAGCGCCGTGTCCGTGCGGCAGGGGCTGAGCAGTGTGAATGAGTGAGTGAGAGGCAAAAGGCGCTGGCTGCTGATCTAAGATAGACAGAGGCTGTTGGCTCAGCCAGGGGATTAGCACCACAGTGTGTTAAAACAGCACGGCTCAGCCACGTCACAGGGAGCGACGGGGTCACACACACACACACACACACACACTATCCACACAATCTACTGGAGATGAACTTAGAACATTTTCATTTTCTTTTCTTTTCTCTGAAACACAATCATACGTGTGCTCCTGTGAGGGCACTTGTGTGTTTGGGCAGGCGGACGCTCACATCAACATGCAGGGCTTAGAAACCGTCTGGTGATCACATGCAGGTCAGGCAGGGCTGCAGTGTGTGCTGATGGGATTTCACCCAGCTGAGCTGTGCTGTCTGTTCTGGCCACACACGGCCCGGTGGTGCGCAGTGCAGACCAGGAGAGCCGAGCTGACTTCAAGTTCACGCTAAGCAACACGCCTCCAGCCATTACATAGCTGCAAGCCTGATTCCTATCTGCATCCGCTAGAGAACAATGTGGAGCTTAGGCTGTCATAATAGTAAATTAAGTCATATCGATAGCATATCTAGGGACATAAAAAAGTTTTTCATCTGGGGACAAGAGAAAACAAAAACACATCAGGCACAAAGATTTTTTTTTTCCTTTTTGCTAAATTAGGCTTCAAAAGAAAGTTATTTAACTAGGCAGCCTAATCTTGGATATCTGAAGTAACAGTGTGTATTTGCGTAGCATAGAGTGCATTAGAGTGCATTCTTGTGTTGCAGCAGCTGGTTGCCTTGACACAGCACAAGAACAATAGCAGACTACACAAAATCTACCTCTCAACACCAGGAGAGACATATGTATCTTTAGAAAACACAACAACTAACACAGTAAATAAAGTGGATCAATACAAAGAATACAAGAAAAAAGACAAACCTGTAAGAGTAACAAAAATAAAATATACTAAAATATATCTGTATCTGCATTATGCATATATCTATGCTATATGCATAATGAAATATATCTGCAAAATATAAAACAGAATATGTATATATAGAATATATGTATGATCATAATGTATAATTTCTAAAACATTTTCCATGTGGCAGTCTCTGATGACAAGTACAGGGCAGCAGACACTGTCAGACTTGGTTCAGCCTTTTTGAAGACATTTTGATTATATCAATAATCTAATCTATTTACAAGTGAATAGCAGTTTTCCAATTAAGACGCAACTCAAAATGGTTAATGTGCTGAGTAACATTACACAGCAACACATTTTAATGGAAAGTGATTGATGCTTGAGGGATGCTGGAACAGGAGCTTTCACCAGCCTCTCCAAAGTCTTCATGTGGACGGGGGTGAGAGTCCTTGAGGAGCTTTGTTAGCTTCACTGGTACCACTTTGCAGCATTGTTTGCTTACTGGTCTGCTGACATGTTTGCCTTTCCACGTTCATTAGCCTCAAGAAAAGAAAAAAAAAAACATCCACACGGTGCTCCTCTATTGGAGTGTCAAACCTTGTGGAAAAAAAATAGTAGCGAGCAGGGATGAGACGATCTCTGGCAGCACAGACTGAACAGAACACGCTTTGTTGTTTTTATAATCTCTCCACTGTGGGAGAGACCACGGCCACTACAACAGCCACGACACAGCTGGACTGGAAGAGAGGAAACGCTCTGTGCAACATCAGATCTCGTGCTGGATGAGTACAGGAAACAGGCGATGGAGCAGATGAACCCAGTATGACGAGCCTTACAACCATCAAAGGCTGGGCTAAATAGCGATTTCATGGTCTGGGATTTTGGATATCATAATAAGTGTTATCTTTTTCTGGTTTAAAGGGTGCATTACAGCAAAAGGATGCCGTTTTCTCATTTGAGTAGACTGTTGTAGCTGTTCTGTTATTTGCCTCTACCTGCTTAGTCATCATATCCACATTACTCATGTTTGTTTATCAAAAATCTTTGATTTGTGCAACGACAGTCATCACTACAGTACCGTCACAATATCGAGATATTCGGTCAAAAATGTTGTGATTTCTGATGTTGTTCATATCACCCAGCCCTGCATCCATGCCTGATGAGCCATGAGCGAGCATCTATAGTAATAAATCGTGATATCTACACTGGCTGCAAGCATACCCTTGTGTCATTTTTTGCGCTGGGTTGCTATTAATAATGTGCCTCTCCAGGTGTCCCTGTGCAAACCCCCAAGTTATTTTTTTTATTAAAGGGGCCGTTCACTCCAATTCTACCCCGAGATTTTTCTGTCACACGTCTTCTCGTTGAGTCTGGTGTGGATATAAACTTGGCATTCCTGCCGCCGTTCGACACAGATGCTCATGGCCAGTTTGCCCGGGATGCTAGAGAGCTGCTGCATGATAGACACAGGCAGAGTATCGTGACCAGTTTCTTAAAAACACGGCAAATTAGACTAATCCCAATGATCAGCAGCATCCGACCCAGCCCTGGATCCCCAGGAATGTGTGGCCTACTTCCATACTGGAGGAAATGGACTAAAAATAACCCATTCTTGCCATTCCACAGGCAGAGGCTTGCCTGCAAACAGCCAGAGGGCCCGAGGAGGACGGCAGGTTACCTCCGGGCTCCTTAGAGATGGAGAAGGCAGAAGCCACGTAAAGCCGAGGCATCTGCGTGTTCACTCTGTGGCTGTGGTTGTCTGGCAGGATTACGATCCAGAGAGGAGCGCAGATTACAGCGGCATTAGCCTGCGCACACAAACATCTGCACTAACGATACGGCAAGGAGGCTTGGACCAGAGTGGAATAAAAGGCCAAGTTATTGAAAGAGTCAAGTCCACTAAAATCCTGGATATATTTCTGAACTGTAAGGGACCAAAACCTTGCCCAAATATGCAGGTTTAATATCTAAGTTGAGGCTTTTTATCCCACTTGAGGCACTTTAAACTTTATTATCAGTCTTTATTCGAGCCTCATCTAAATTATTATAATGTTATATGGTGCAATACTTTTCCTAGTTATCTTGAGAAACTAAAGATTTTACAAAATAAAGTTATACCTGCCATATCATTATGTCTTTTAGCAAGTACAGTCTAATTAAGCTTGCTGAACGTAATATTATATGGTATCATGTAACATTATATTTATGTATATTGTTGTGTATGTGCTGAACAACAGACTGTGATCTTATCAGATTTCACTGTTATATTTTCCACCTGTCTTATTTTTCTGTTTATTTTGATTATCAAGTGTAAGTTTATTTAGCACCCAAAATCAGTCTCAAAGGGCTTTACAGGCTCGCTTGCAGCCCAAAGCATTACCGCTCATTTTTCAGTCTGATAACAAGAAGTTAGTGAACAAAATGAAAAACCACAATGGAGTCATCAATTGAGATATTACAGTTTGTGTGTCTGTTCACAGTTTTCACCTGACAGAAGGAGTTTGTTGTCATGAGGAAGTCGCTCTGATGTCATATGTTGTTCCTCAGAGAATTGGGGGTTCAGAAATCAGACCCAGGCTCTGCAGAGGGAGGTCCCATTGAGAGGGGCGTTCGAGAGCCCTTCACAGCGACCTGGGACATCTCCCTGTTCCCAGGACGTTTCAAACACAGTATAAGCCCAGTGCGTTGGTTTCCTGGTTGCTCTAATCTATTTTTCTGTGTTTTTTTAAGTGGTAAGACTCATAAGCAGTCTTTCAAAATTAATTTTTTATTTTACGGGGAGGATCATTCGAGTTTCAGCTCAAATTGGAGCTTTTGGATCGTAAAATTTCCTTTAACACCAACACTGAGACCCATGCTACAAAGCCACTGGACTCCCCTGCACAACTGCATTACAATGTGCCTCATTATAGTGTGAGCAGCTGCTAACAAGGCCCTCACTGTATGTGTGTGTGAGTGTATGTGTGTGTGTGTTCCAGCTGTAAACATCTGGTGTCTAATGAGATGACCCACGCTCATGTAGCTGACCAGTCTGTATCCGAGAGACTCTCAATCTGTCCAAACGTCTTTACACCACAGCCTAAATCTGGACAGACAAGATTAAACTGGGCTTTGACGAACTCTGGTTAAAAACAGGTTAAAGAACACCATCAAAGTTCGAAATACGTCGTGTTTACAAGACATCACAAGCAACACCCAAGCACAGTTGCAAAATGTCATGTTGTAAAATGTCCTGTTTCTTTTAATTAGCCGTTTTAATGTTTTGTTCATTTCTGAACAAAAAGAAAAGACATATGCTCATAATTAAGGACTGCTCATGATGCCTTGTAACTATTTTCAAGTAGCCTTCAGCCACCAAACAATAAAACAAAGTGGAATTACCAAAGAAAAGAGGATTTTTTTTAATGAAAGGTGGCAAACAGATGAGAGGGGAGAAGAACAACATGACAACGTACAGCTCACTTTGCTGAACTTCTGAATTTCTAACCCTAATTCTAAAAAAAAAA
This sequence comes from Myripristis jacobus, assembly GCA_900302555.1. NCBI lineage: Eukaryota > Metazoa > Chordata > Actinopteri > Holocentriformes > Holocentridae > Myripristis > Myripristis jacobus. Next base: position 45,825 of record OMLB01027952.1, on the reverse strand, counting down.
AAAAAAAATCATAATAAAGAAAAATTTAAAAAACGAGCAGCTGTTAAAAATCTGGGCATTTAAGAGACACTCTGGCAGATGGAGCAGAAAGTTAAGGGAATATTTCACAATTCCCCGAGGAGTCAGCGTTCCCTATTGCCAAGAAAAATAAACACAACTCCAGAGGGATTTTTCTGCCCACCACGCCGGAGTTCCTGAAATAGGGACCGAATGGTGCGACTCTTAAGGTCAACACCCGGGGGTCTCTGTCCACATGAACCGACAGCGAGGCAGCGTTGCGTAACCATGAAGGTGGCTGGAATGTGTGCGTTTTAATTATCAGCCTAGTTCGTGGCCATTAAACAGGCAGTGCGCTCGCTGCTCATTAAGCTGCAGAGCCCCCATCCCCCAACGAAGCCTTCATACCGTATAGACTGTAATGCGCCTGGGCCGGCCTGAGAGGACCACAGGCAGCAAGAGGGACTGCAGACAGCTTAACTGCCCCGAGCAGCTGTAATTTCAATCGTGCTGACAGCCACATCACATCCTCACATTCTCGTCTGCTTGTGCCAGGACTGGAAAAAGGTGGATTACAGTAACACGTCTGTGGCGCTTCTGTGTGTTATACCAGAGATACAGTGTGCTGTGCCACTTAGTCGTGCGGCCAGATTTCCAAAGAAGCTGGGTCAGGGTCTTCCTCAGCTGCGTGTCATATCTACAGCGAGGGAGAGGCGCTGACTGACCAGTGGTCCCTCTCTCACGGGCTGACGACCTTGTCTGGAGAGCCAGTTATGACAGGAAGGAAACCACAGAGAAACTATAAATGGAAGTGGCCTTATTTCATTTCCAGAGAACTCTTCTCCCTGCTGATGCGGACCTGTACAAAAGCCAACATAACTTTCTTCTCTGTAGCCCTGTTTTGAGTCACAACATTTGGAGGATGTTTTTTGTTTTTTGTTTTATTTACTGGGTTGTCTTCAGGCAGCTTGTGATGGAGGCCGGTTGCGGTAGCCAGACATGCACTCGGAGGCCGTGGCACCAAGCCAAGCACCTAGCAGCGGTCTAGATGCTGTTGAAACTCCAGTATTTGGCTGTCGTGGTTTCAAGCTCAGGGAGCCACTTGACTAATTACAATACTCCTTTTTCAGCCCAGACGACGCTTCCATATATAGGAAGTGACATCGGTCAAGAAGAGACAACAACAGTCAGGCTGCTCTTTTTGCTGTGCTTAAACACAAGCCGTACAAGAGACTTCTGGGGAAAAAAAGGGGAATTACAAAAGGTCAGGACCATAGAGAAGTCTGCTGCTTAACTTGACACAATTACACAAGAGGTGGCCAGTCTAGAGAGAAGTAATTACTGCACGATAAACATTTCCCACTACAGCGAACTGAACAATCAGCAAAAAATGAAAATGAAAGAACTTTATTGCATGAAGCCACAAGCAAATCCCAATTGAGAGATTCCTTACTTTGAAAAACTGTCACACACACAACTGTCAAACTTTACAGAATCGAATTCATCCACTTGCTATGTGCTTCATCTCCTCACTCTTGATGCTGCTTAAACTCTCGTGACAAGGCAGTTCCACCTCCAAGTCAACAAACTCTGTTTTGATAAAGAAGTTAATAAACACACTCTATGTAAATGATGAGGTCATATTCCCAGGTATCCGCTGACATCACTGTGGCAGGAGAGCCCGGGACAACAGCCTAACCCCACCGCCACTGCCCAAGTCACATGTCTGAGATAATGCAGCAGGCTTACTGCAGGGTGATGTAACAGGATTGTCATCCTCTCTAAGAGATTACTCACCGGCCCCACGGACACATTTCATATAGAACAAGAAAAAAGTGCACAAGAAGCTATAATATAAAACACACTACTTTTACAAATGTAACTGCCCAATCAGCTGATTTTGTCCTGTTTATAAATCACCATGTCGCCGCCGCATGCTGTAGGTTTTCTGTTCCAGTCTGAATGCAATAAAACAGAGCGCCTATGTTTGACGATACAATTCAGCACTTGCATAATCTGAGAATAACAAAGACATGTTTGAACTGGCCACTCTGTGCTGATGGATGCCTGGGTGCCGGATTACAGAGTGGCTTTTCGCTGCACTGTCACAGCAGCGCAAATGAGCAAACATACCTCCAAACTCCCTTTAATCCTCCTAAAGTTCTTTTAAAATCCACGTACATCATGTGTTGTATCTGTCTGCTTGCTTTAGCCATCTTTTTTTCTCTCTCTCTCTCTCTTTGTAAATGAGTCAATGATACTGTTTTGTTGAGGCAAGAAGTATATACTGCAGTTGCATTACCCATTTTCAGTTTCCAGAGTGTCATAAAACATCCCAATTGCTTCCTTAGGAGCAAAATAATACTAGTTTTATTGACACATTCAGTCGTACGATAACACAGCCACGCCTATCACTGTGACCTACTGTATTTTCAGTGAATACAGTTACATCCAGCTACATCCAGCACAGCAGTTCATTACAGTTCAATGCCAATGTTACCCTATCAATAAAATTAAGAGAACAGCCTGTCCACCCCTCAAATCTATGATGTATTACCAAAGCCCAGCACACTGAGAATGAACTTCAGAAGCTGGAAAATATGACTCAGAGCACTACTGTTAGCATAGTTTATCTAAATATAATTTTGAAAACTACTATATTATTTCACTTCCCTCCCCTAGCTGTTATGTAGGACAGTGGTGGTGCTATCTTCCTCTTATTGTTACTGAGTTGCTGGAAACTGGCTGGAGGCTCCAAATGCTAACTGTCAGTATCCAGCACTCAGTAACAATAAGGGGAGGACAGCACCACTACTGTCCTACATAACAGCTCAGCAGAAAGTCAGAAAGTGAAATGATAATAATTTTCAAAATGGGTAAACTATCCCTTTAAGGACAAAAAGTGGACACACAAAGCCCTTTTGAATGTTGCAGGATTTAGATTATAGGTCAGAGTCCTCGACCACTGGAGCGACCTACCTGGAGAAACACAACTTGGAAAATCTGCAGTGTCGTCTTTAAAGGACACAACTAAGCACTAAGTGATGCACTGAACTGACAGCTGAACTCTCATTAAACATGCATAAAGAGACTATATCAAAATGTAAATCACTGTGCAGTCTGGGCGACCACGTGCCTGATCCTCTCCCTCACTCTGCAGACTTTGGACAGAGATTGAAGCGGCGTCATTTCCCAGCATCTCCACCAGCAGAATGTTTTTACGGGCAAATGCTCACAGCCAAGCACGGAGTTTAGGGCCTTAAGAGCCTCTGTAGTCAGTATGTGAAAGCAGAAGACTAAACTTGGCTTCCTTTGACTACAGCTGACCTATTTGCGGAATGGATTCAACAACAAAACACAGCCGGGACCATTTCCCTTACAAAAACACAGAAGCTACTTAATGAAGATGTGAACGACAATAATGCTGCAAAGAAAAGCACACGTCCAGCTGTTGCAGCATGTGTAGAAAGTGGCAGTATAGAGACTAAAATGTGGGTTGCTCAAGGTGATTTCTGTTGTAAATAAAATGCTGAAAAGATTGCTTAAGCAGAGAAATGGTCGGCTACATACATAATAGGACCTTTGTTCACCGTTGTTAAGGTAATGTCTGGGCTGTGATGCAGCACAATAAGCACATTTTTGTAAAGGTAGCCGTATTTACTGCGAATTATTAACCAAACACTTGTGGTTACGGTTAGGGTTAGTATGCAATGTACAAACACAAAAATGACAACACATAATAATAATATTTATGCCAAGCCACATCAGCCTTTTACCTATAATCATGGTTAAAAAAAAATTATTGTAATGGGAAATATGGCAACTAATTCATAGCTAGATTATAGAGTATATTATTTGTGTGACAGTGATGAAAGTTAGACATTACAGGTCGTTAAGTTGTGTGCATTGGTGGGACACACCCATGAAAAAAAACAGCCTCCTCAGGTGATGTTCAAGCTAAAGTGCATTCATGCAAGGCTCTCAGGAGCAAGGAAGGAAGCGTTCATTCTGGTACAGCAGTTTTCATGTCATATGACGACTCAAACTATATGAAATTATTGATTTATGCCCCTGCTGAATTGAATCGTTCAGCACGCTACACCGGATGTGGAGCGGAAAGCAGAAAGGAGCCTTCAGGGCCTGATTCACTGTCACCGTCAGCAGCTCCCTCAGACACAGTGAATGCATTCACATAAAAGCGGAGGGAGCTGACATGTCTCAATCACAACAAGTTCAAACTAATACTGAGGTGAATTTAATAATTCAGCCCTTGTATAATCCTCGCTGGGTTGGGCAGACTCTGGCCCGGAGCTAAAACAAGTTCATGACAAGCAAAACTTGGTAAATGTAAATGTAAAAAGTGGGTGGAGGACGTCTTCAGGTTACACAGACTGAAACGCTTCAGGGCAAGACAGTTCCTTGTCTCTTGTTGTGTCTGAGTGTGTGTGAATGTACACAGGCCAACGACATATTACACCGTGTCCTGTTTACCAAATAAGCTTCGCTGCATTTGACTGCCTGGCTATTCATCTGAATCTTTAACTTGGCCTAATCCTAACAGATCCCCTAACTGGATTAGGAGGGGCTTGCCCAGCGGCAGTTTGACTAAGCAAAGAGAAATACACCAAGAGTGAAAGTGCTCCAACACTTGACATGTGCACGCTGAAAAATCAGTTCATTCCTCTGAACAGGTCATTATTATCAACATCACAAACCATTTAGAATGAAAGTCAAAGGGAGCTTCAGACGGTGAATCATAATTCAAAGTGTCAAAGCACTTGTTTGCTGCGTTATGAATGCTACAAAGGCCACGCTACTGGTGAATGTCAACATGGCACCGCAAGCAGTGCTGTCTGTAAAGCAGCAGCTGCTTTAGTATTTGGATGGTGTACTGTAACTACTGGCAATGTAAGTAAGTTCACAGGCTGTTAAGAAGATATTTAGTCCACTGAGTCATTTATATTTACTGCTTCCCTCAGCCAGAGCAGCAGGCAGGTAGCTCAAACATCTCAGCACCTTACTACAGAAGCACAGGTGGTGATGAGGCTCTGGTTTCTCCCACTTCTCCCACTAGGCATCAACCGGCGTCAGCTTGCACACCTACTCTGCTAAAACCACAGAACCTGAATGGTGCAGAATAGCCATTGCTCTGTTTGTCGTGGCTGGTGCAGAATAAAATGGCGATTCTGCCTGTTTGCTATTTTAACAAGTCAGCGGGGCCGGAAAGTGGGCCACACTCGCTGGAGAACTGTGCAGGTATGCTGTGTGTGGCCGTAGCCTGAGAGCAGAAATTACTAAAAAAAAAACACTGTAAACATTGGAATTTGTGTGTCCTGGTGCGTTACGCAAACTGTTGCACTTTAGCTGGACTTGAATGGAGAAGAAAAGTGTTTGTTAACTTTAGGCTGGACATCCTTGTACCACATCAACAATATATATGAAATAGTCTGCTGCCCCAACCATCCAGGTACGCTCATTTGAATGGGAAATACCGCTCTGCTCTATTCAAGTTCTGTGGCTACAACACATCTTTGATCTGCTTGTTCACCAGATGACAGAGATATTTATTCACCGCAAAAACTCATTTATGTGCCCTCTTGAGATTAACTGCCTAGTGTCTGCGCTCAACCTCAGGCATTCAAATAATGACTAATGATGCCACCAGAGTGACTTCTTAGAGTCAACATGAACACCACTTTGCCCGGCGGAATGGCTGACTGTGCCGTGTAATCTATTTCCGCGTCTGTCATTCTACCTGACACTGCCTTTAAAGCACAAGGAAAGCATTTAGCACGGGCTATTTCGGTGGGACAAAAATATCCACAGCTCCAATAACCTGCAAGCACAAGTAGCACTGATGTGACACATACAACTACACAACATACCTTTTTCACAGCAGCCCTTTTGACATGAAATAGCCGGTAAACACAAGTGTTAACAATGACATTCGTGAAGGTTCAGTTCCATTTAAGTGAAGCAGAGTCTTGAACAGCAGCAGGACTCTGGCTCTGTTGGACCTAAATGGACCACAGGCTTCATGCATGTCATTACTAACACCTGTCTTTACCTGCTATTTCAAGTCTAAATGGCTGCTATGAAAAAAAAGTCACCTGAGAATTAAGCGAGAGAGACTAAAAGTCAGTGTGACATTTAGGATTAAGTTTCCAGGCCACACACAGACACACACACACACACACATAAGGTTCATACTGGGCCTGGCGAGTTCATGTAACAGGGCCAGAGAAGACCGCCTGGCTTACTGCTCAGAGCCATTGTGAAGACCCTGACAAGATAAAAAGCGGAAATACCATCGCTCAACAGTTACAAAACAGGGCAGGAAACAATGTTAACACTGAGCTCTTCTCTCTCTAAAATCTAGACTCCACAGAAGAAAGACTGTGTTCAACAATCCGCTGTGTTTAGTCTGCTCAGGACCGTGGAGCCCCAACTCTGCATCAACACGCAGCAGCAGCCAAAAATATCATGTCCATAAAAGGCAGGATGAAACACACTGTGCTGCTGCCCAGACTGTAAGATCACGCTGGAAAGGTACCTGTAGCCTTAAATGAATATTACACTCTATGATGAATAAATATTTTAAAGTATCTATTCCTTCATAGAGCAAGACCTGTTTTTTGACTGACACACCTCATGCAACCAACCAGACAATTAATGATCTCACCTCAGACTGAATATTGTAGGATTTTTGGCAGAGTCTCTAAAGATACACTGTTATGAGATACACATAAGAAAGGAAGTTTATAATAATTACTGCTGTTGTTATTAAAGGAATTATAACTATGTCTTGTCATGAAAGAATGGTTATTAACAATTTTCTTATATATTTTTTTTAAAAAATAGAAAAAAGCTGTTTGGACTAGAGTCTTGTAATTCTGATCAGACTCAAAAATGACTTCCTACATTGGCTGTCTTGTTGACAGGTTTTTCATTCATTTTAAAAGTTTCGCAATTTGGGACAAACATATTACAACATCAGACTCATCATTAAAAACTTTAACATAAAAAAATATAACATATACAAATTACATGACCACATGGGAGCACATAAATAGCAATACCGAAAAAATATAAAATAACTAACCTAACTGAATAACCTTGAGCTGCTCCACAGCTAAACTGTACTAAAAAAGAAAAAAAACTGAATTGTACAGAATAATAAGAGCCAGGGTCGTGCTATTGTTCATGCTGGCTCACTCTGTTAGATAGAAACTGAACAGAACTTTCATTAGTGTCATTATCACCTGTATTTACCTGCTACTTCATGTCAAAATGGCTGCTGTGAAAAGGGTCTATGGTTGAAAGGTGAACTTCATTTCTATTTAGTCTTGTCCAGCAGCCATGGGATGCCTAAATTAAAATGGCACATGTGTCAGGGCAGTGTATGCTGCCATTCCTTGCATTCCAGTCACAAACCTACAGCACAATATATCTCCCCCTCTATTGACCACATCTTCACCCACCCTCTTAATCCAACAAAACACATTCCTGACCTCCACACTGCCTCTGAAAGTTCAAACTATGGCAGCATCATCAAAGTGGACACAAAGGGAGTCAAAACAGCAGGTAAACAGAGGTGTTACCAGTGATATTAATTACGGTTTTGTTCCATTTGGGTCAAACACAGACGCGGTCTTGCTATTGTTCATGCTGGCTCTGCTACACAAATATGACATGGAACCTTAATTAATGAATAACAGTAGTGACACCTGTGTTTACCTGCTATTTCGTGTCAAAATGGCTGCTGTGAACAAGGTCTATTGTTATTTTACCGGAGGCATTTGAGATCACAACGGTGAAAACTGCAAAATGCGTCACTCCTCAAAAAGTGAGGAAATTCCTTATCCCCTGCAAACAATGTGTGACTGCAGGCTGAGCTGTTTTCTTTGGTCCAGTGACAGTTTTTTCTTTTCAGCCCACACAAGGCAGCCGAGACTGCATGTCCAGCTCTGCTTCACTGCTCAGGCAGAAAAAGCACTTTGTGTGGAATTTCTCACTCCTCTCTAGCAAACTGTGACTATAAAAGCAATGAAAAAGGCCAGTCACCAGTTACTACACTGTAATAGTGCTGATCAAGCCACAAGAAAACATAAACACCTTAAGCATCACCTCAAGGATCAAGCCCCAGAAGCCACCTGACTGACCCTTTTGTGTCCTAGGTCGTTTTCCCACAGCCCAGCCCTCTTTGGATTTGCCATCACTTGCAAACACACAAGCTGTATTTGCTACTAATAATTTAAGAAATGAAATACTAAAAAAACAGGAAGGTTTAGTCGTGCCAGTAACTTCTTAAACGTCTGTGAGTTACTGATGCCGCAAACTATGCGCTTCCACAGACTATTCTGCGTGTCTAAGCCGGAGTGTATTAGTGTAATCACTGGTCCTTGTCCTGGACCAGAGTCAGGCAGCTGTTGCTAAAGCCCAAGCATGCCAGAAGAAAAGCTCTAAAAAACATTGCCTCATGTCTAATGATTCAAACCAGCAAGGCTGCAGACATGAACTAATCCAAAAAAGACTGCCAAAGCCTCTCTGATGCCTGGGCAGAGAGAGAGGCAGAGTGATGGGGAGAGTGAGGAGAGTGAAACGTAACCAAGCAAGAATATATATGGAGCTAAGCTGACAAAGGAAACTGGAAAAAAGCTCGATAGCTGTCAACCGTGGATGGAAGAATGGTGCACAGCATTATGAGAAATAGCGGAAGGGGGAATAACAGTATCCCGCTGGTGGCTAATAAATGACTGGCTGTCTGTCATGCCCGTTATCGGGGCCACGCCCTCAGCGGTATCTGCAGATCTCTGATGTTTAATGCAATCTAAACACAGATTTTCAACAACACACTCAAGCAAAAAACTTTCAGTGTCATGTCAAGCTTCACCCAGCTAGACTAATATCCTGCCTTTAGCCTCAAAAGATGCTTTGTGGTTCTGTGGAAGCAGATTATGAAAGTAAATTTTCATATCGTAGTGGAATGAATGGAATCCAACAGCTGGATAAAAAGGTAGGAAAAGTGATATTGGAGCTCTACAATACGACTGCTTGCTTTGGGAAAAGATCAGCAGAAATGTGAAGTTTAGACATTTTGTAGATATTATGCTTAACATGCAGACTGAGTCAAGGTATGTTCCTTTGAGCCTTGAGCAATACACAATTTCTGCTTTCAGTAGCAATATATTGGAAGAATAAAATGAGCAATTATTGTTTTACACCTGCAATTATGCACTTTTGAGACCTTTTTGTGAAGTTATCCTTTTCCTCACTTCATTAGCTCTAAGAGAGAGAATGAATGCATTATTTTATATAAGAGGTGACAATGTCTCTAAATGCAACTGCTACCATAGGTAATAGTTTTCACAGAGGAATTACCAAAGTGCATCAATCTTATGTTTGGATAGAGCATTTGACCAACATTAAGCCCACACAAAAATCTGGTTAGATACTGACATTGTGAAGTCTGTTCTGCCCGTTATACCACTGATGTCATTTAAGACAGACCCCAGGAGAGGATGGCTTTGATGCATTATCTTCAGGGGGGCTGCTTCACATCTGACTGCATTACAGGCCAGCTGACTCTTGCATAGCACCTGATTCACTGCCACTACATTCCAGGACATAAAAGCAGGTTAACACTGCCATGAAAACCTTGTCCATCACCAAGTCTCGACATGCCCCTTGACCTTTATCCATAGTTTGATCTACATTCCTCACGAGAGCGTCTTGTATTGGCATATTTGTATGAAGCATTACTTATTCTACTGTAAAGGTCACCTATACATCTGTTCCCTTTATCTATTTCTGGAATTTTTGTCTCTTTTTTAATTTGTTGATGAAAATGCCATTACATTTCAACAACTCATTTTTTCACTTTTCAACAACACAAACAACAATCTGAGAAGACTGTTGGGAGGAAAATGTGATTTTGTTATTTCTATATATTGCAATGATGATAGAAGAGGAAAGTTTTAGGACAAGAGGCACAGGTGGGATCAAGGGAGAGCTAGGAGAGACAGAGACAGTGAGAGAAGGTGTGAGTTGATATAGTTGGGGTTTAGGATGTTTACCTGGAAAGGCGTGTGGGTTGGGTGACCCTCTTTTGAGGCACTTGGAACACAGAATATGTACAGAGTAGTGGAGCCCAGGCCACTCCTGTAGCAGCACATTCAACTCTTCGACAAGCGGCGTGATGGCTTGCCATGCAGTCCAGATATTTGGCAGGGAAGCGTGGCTGGCGATGGAGAGGGTGTCTGCCTGCAGTTTGCCCCTGGAGGGCTGGCAGCTGATCACCACTGGGACTTTACCGCGGTAGGCAAAGATCTGATGCCTACCATCTGACCGCTGAACAACATGGCTGTTTATCTGCACACTGAATCGTGTAAACAGTCCAGGAGGAAAAAGGAAAGGGAAGCTGTACTCAATTTGCAGCTGCTCCACGGAGAAGAACTGACACAGAGACAAAGAGCTCCCGCTCACACAGGCCTCTGCGTGGGGCTCTTCGTCGCTGACATAGCTGGGGAACTTGTACCAAGCCGTGGCTCCGTTCAGCGGCTTGCTGCGTGGTTTGTTGATGCAATAGCAGATCCCCATCTTCTCCAGCAGCTCCATGATGAGATGCAGGTCTTGCTGGGTCTGGATGAGGGGTCTCAGGAGAAGGCGGATGACATTGGAGGGCAAAAGGCCATGTTGGAGAAAGCCCTCCACATGGTGCTGCAGATGGGTAACCCTGAGGTTCTCTCCCTTCTCTCCCTCTATAACCAGACTCACCCTCCCCTTGTCCCCCCTTTCCCCCTCAGACAGTAGCCTGTCCAAAAGTGTTGATTCATCCCTCTGAAAGAACACATTGAGAATTGCAATGAACCGCGGTAGATTGTGAAAAACATACTCCTTGAGCGTGAGACTGTCCTCAAAGTAGAGTAATTTCCCACTCTCGTGTAGGTAGGATAAGGCGCTCTGCAGACGGTCTTCTGTAAGCCCAGCCTGGAGGCCCAGGCGGGCGGAGTCCCACCACGAGAGCCACAGGTCTTTGGGCTTAAAGTGAAGCTCCTCAAGCATCTGCCAGGACTTTGGCAGCACACGGTGGAGGTTGGGGAAGATCTCCCTGTGGTCTGCAACAGACATAAGCTTCTCCCTCAGCCTCTGGATGTTCCTTTGGCTCTCGGTGCAGCTGACACACAGGACAGGAGAAAGAATCTGCAGCCTGTGGTTGAGCATGAACTGCAGCTGGGCTTTCTTGCGTCTCAGGTTCTTGTCAGAAACACCGTAGAAAAGAATGTGGGGGCTGGAGGTGCGGAGGTTATAGCCCTGCTCCAGCGCCTGGTCCACCTGCCTAGCCAGGCTCCTCAGGCACTGCGTGTCTCTCTTCTCCTGCAGGGAAATCTGTCTGTGAATATCCAGACTCTTCTCCTCCACCTCCATGTCTCCACATAGGTCTGTGTGCGTGCCCACCAAGCACACCACAGCGTGGGGGACTTTGGCACTAAGGAGGTGGAGGAAATACCCGACATGGGCATAAAAGTTCTTGGGCGAATACGTTTTGAGATTCACAACAAGAATGTACAGAGCACCGGGGGAGAGAAAAAAGGGTTTGATGAGGTCATAGTTTTGCTTCCCTGACAAATCATACACTAGAAATGTAAGACTGCGTTCGGCGTCTGCTACCCAGTTTGTCACTTCGATGCCTTTGTTTCCCTGGAAACCTTTAGCATCCTGCTGTTTGCTAACCACACTCTGCCTGAGCAGTGTTTTCCCAGCGCTTTTCATTCCCATCAAGACCAGTTTTAGCCTTGGCTTCACAGCAAGCTGGGAATGTGCAAGTTCCTTTTGATAGGCAGCAATGTAAGGTATCCCCTTCATGCACACCTCATAAGGAGGCTGGATAAGGGGGTTATCCTTAACCTTCCAAATGTTGACTTTGGAGAGTTTTCCAAAATTATCTGGAAGTATGGCTATTTGATTACCCTGTAACACAAGCTCCTCCAATTTCTCCAGCTCCACGATAGAATCTGGCAGATATGTAACGTTGTTATTGTCCAACCAAAGGTTTGCCAACTTGACCAGCTGACCAATTTCCTCAGGAACAAAGCTCAGTTTATTCCTGCTCAGGTAAAGCTCCTCTAATCCCGTGATACTTAAAACAACCTGGGGAAAGTTCTCAAAATCATTTGAGGACAAATTGACCATTTTCAGTTTTTGCAGACTGCCAAAGGAAGGAGGCAGCGATGTGAGGCTGTTGCCGTCCAGCATGAGGCTTTCAAGATTGTGCAGGTGACAGAACGTGTCCGGTAATGTAGAAATGTGAAGACTACTGAGCCAAAAGATTTTGATGGACTGCAGCTTCATAATTTCTCCTGGTAGTGCCTCAAACTTATTCCCAGAGCAGTCAAGTTCCTCCAGGTCACCGAGGGCAAGAATCTCGGGGGGAAACTGGTTTAATTTGTTGTGATCTGCATCCAGTGTGCGCAGCCTCTTGAGGTTCGAGAAGGATCTGGGTAAATCCCGCAGGTCATTGAAGCTGATGTCCAGCTCCTCCAAAAACTGAAGCGCTCCAATCTGAGACGGCAGATACTGGATTTTGTTATGACTTATGCATAGTTTTTTCAGCCCCTTCAGTTGACCTACATCCTCAGAAAGGCTCCTCAGGCAGTTGTGACTAATGTCAAGCTCCACAAGCTGCCCGAGCTCAAAAACCACACAAGGAACAGCCGTGAACTTATTCCTGCGGAGGACGAGGATACGCAGATTGTTGAGGCTGGACCCCAGACCCTCTGGCAGCTCCTGAAGGGAGTTGTTGCCCAAATTGAGCACCTCTATCTCCCCTATATCATCAGGTAGTATGATCTTCTGGTTGTTTTTGGAGCAGAGGGTGAGCTGGCGGAGGTTGCTGCGCAGCTTCCTCGATCGGAGGGCAGCATCCCTCCACAACCTGGCAGTTTTGAGGTTGTTCTCCTTGTCCTCCATGGTGTTGCAGCCCAACCCCTCCTCCTTGTTTTCATTGAGAGTTTTCATCAATTACACTAAGCTGGCAGCATGGTGGACGGTGTCCTTTATCAATCAGCGCACTCCCCAGCAGCACAACCTTCATCAGAGGTATATTCCACAGGAAATGGAAACGGAGGAGCAGCTCAAGGCGAGAAATGAACACACTTTTCAATCGTATCAGGACGACTGGAGCTGGCTGCGGCGGCGCTCCACGCATCCTTTTCTTATGCGCCACACACTACACAATAAAAACAAACCTGCCACCGCTACAGCTCCGATATTGATCCCACAGGGAGACGCTTGTGCCGCCGGTGCATTTCCCCATTCAGAGACGCCCTCGCCGCCGCAGGAATAGGCTTCTGAATCGCTCGCTGGCTTTCTCTGTGTTTTCGAGCTGCAGCTCTTTCAGCTGTCTCTGCTCATGATAATGGGAAATGGAAATGGAGCAGCAGCGACGCCCGTCCACACACACTGCGTCAGATTTCTGAGCCCACCTTCCTTCCGCCTTCCTTCCTGGTGTGTGAACAGGAGGGGAACAAGGGAAAGTGATTCCCCCTGCCGATGCACATTCCTGGAAAATATAAGGGGGTACAAAAAAAATGTACGTAATAACGTTCAACAATCAAACCCGTAGGCTATCGGCAATGAAATTCACAAAGTGCTACGTGTCATCTCCAAAATCATTTACCCAAACAATAGGGCTGCAGGCGTGTGCGCGGATGAAAACATGAGCAGGATGCATTTGTGCTCGTAAGAAGGGTTACATGAAACAGACGGAAGTGCAGGATCATCATTAAGCCTAAAACGAGGCAGCACGATTTCACATAAACATATTTTGTCTGCAATGGTACACGCTGTCCGTCAGCCGTAAGTGAGTGAGAACTCAGACGCCATCTGCTGGACAAGATGCGCACTGAGGAACATGGGGAAACAGTCAACATTCAGCCGTCCACTGACAGGCACGGTCATGTGATGTGAGTGTTTCAGCTGGAATAAACTAATCAGAGTAGAGCAATGATATTGACCCGTCAGTGTATAGTCGCTGGTTCAGTCGGAGATGATGAGCAGTTGTTATTTTCGGGGTGTGGTGGTTAACTGTTGTGGTTTTAAAGTGGCTTTATCAGTGCACTGTTCACTGCAGACCCACAATACGTGTGCTTCAACTGGGCTGGGTAAATGCAAAAGATGGCATTTAAATTGTCTTTGCATTGTGCCCGTGGTGAATAACTATTGCTTAATGAATGTAAAGAAATATCTGTGCTGGCTCCTCTCCAGCTTTCAAAGTGCAGGACTGCCAGAGTGTTGCCTAACTGAACTTGGGGATATCTGCAAAACAAACAAAAATACAGAACAAGAGACGAGTGAAGGACAGTCCAAATCCAGGTTAACAGGACACAATTCTATTCCAGCCCTATATTCACAGGGTCAAAGAAGTTGAGAGCACACTTACTGTATAAAAAAAAACAGATTAAGTAACCAGTTTTCCTATTGAAGAAATTCAAATAGTCCAAACAAAAGAAGAGCATGAATCCCACAGTATCATGTCAAAATTACAGCACTTTTCTTGTCATAAATGTGCAGCATAACTTATAAACACTTTGTTTGCTAAGAGTATGAAATCAAGTAAAATACGTAGCTGACCACCCATTAAAATACTAATGAAGCTATGTAAGGTGATGGGATATCCTTGCCACAGTTGTAATTGACTTCAGACCTAACCATCACAGTTGTCCCCGCTGGAGATTTCCCTCTGATGAGAGAAAAATGCCCTCACAAGCAAGGCCTCATTAAGGGGCATTGACCGTAGCCGTCCAGCACATAAAGAAACAGGCCATGCTCCAACTATTTCATATGGAGTCATCGGTTCTAGGTCAACTCCATCCAAAAGCGTCACCATGATGCAGGACAGATGGTCTGACTGTTTAGTTTGTCATCACTGAGGGGCCAGTGCAGCAGTGGCCCCGCTGGTGAAGCTTTTAAAGGACCATAACAGTGATTTTGAATTGTTGGCCCATTTACTACAATTTTACATTGCAACAGGCCATTTTGCAAATCATGGGTTCTAAAGATTTCAAAGCATGTAATCAAAATGTCTTGATTGTCAAATGTGAATTTTTGGTTCAAACAGCCACCTTATAATGTTCTGCTTCTGTGGCAAACAAAGTTGGCACCATTCATCAACCACAAGACTGATAACTGGCTGTGGAAAGCAGACGCTTCCACAAGTCCTCTAGTTCAGGTGAATTGTCTGGACTACAGGGAAATCTATGGCCAATGGTGTTGCTGGACATAGCAAAGGCAAGTGAACCTAACCAAACTGTCAGACCTGGACAAAGATTATGACCACGATGCCAGTGGTCTCTGCGGGCACGTCTTACAGCTCCCCAGGCTTGAAAGAGAAGCTCTGTCTCCCATGGACAACCTAACCCCCTGCTCTACATGGTGCCATCTGTTGAAAATTGCAGAAGGCTCCTCAACGTCAATCCTCCTCAAATGTCATCTTTCTCAATCTGATGCTAAAAAGCTGGCTGAAACGAAATCAAGCCTAAACTCATAAAGTGTGACCATTTTATAAATATTTCATGGAGCAATGGAACATCTTTATTTTATATGTGCTGTTTTAAATGGATAACTTTGTACAGATCGCAAGTACCAATGCTTACCTGTCCAATCACTGTTAAAATGCATGTTTTTTTTAACTGTATGTGGCCACTGTGATTCCAAAATAAATAAGGGATCGAGCATCAGGTTTGTTAGTGCTGCATTAACGTGTCTGTAGACAGAAAACTGGATTAGAAAAAGAATAATGGCACTATATACAAAAAAAAGGCCATAGCAGGCCATTCTTCAGGAGGCTGAGGTTTTTCAGTGTGTGCCAACAGTCCCAGTCCTTTATGACCAGCTCATTTCATTGGCTAAGCCTGGACAGACAAAAAAGGACTGGATGGTAAACTGT